>VZTE01003653.1:0-10249 GCA_013397775.1 Eulacestoma nigropectus
AGAGGACACAGTCTCAAGCTGTGGCAAGGATAGGTTGGATATTAGGAAAAAGNAGGCAACAACTGACAGAACAAGAGGATGCAGTCTCAAGCTGCGCCAAGGAAAATATAGGTTGGATATTAGGAAAAAGTTTTTTACAGAAAGAGTGATAAAGTACTGGAATGGTCTACCCAGGGAGGTGGTAGAGTCACCATCCCTGGATGTGTTTAGAAAGAGATTGGATGTGGCGCTTGGTGCCATGGTTTAGTTGAGGTGTTAGGGCACGGGTTGGACTAGATGATCTTGTAGGTCTCTTCCAACCTCGTCATTCTGTGATTCTGTGACTTGATTCTCCCCTCACCCAAACCTGGAGTATTTTCCAGCAAGACTAACCCATCATATGTGGTGATCTGTACATTGACTGCAAGAAGACTTTTTCTATTATAATAAAAACACAAAGGTAAGTGTTGTCTAAAAATAAATATTTAAAAGGAACTTCATGCTCGGGTCTATGGAGTATTAATTTTCCCACACCATGAAAAAGCATTTTGCAGTTCTCACTAGGAGACCTATTTTTATGTAAATTTATCCACCATTTAATAAATATGCCATACACTGATTTCAGGTTTCTCTCCACCACTAGAAGAATTTTCAGAAGATCAAAAAGGAAACTATATTCAGTTTTGCCCATATGACCCCAGATGGCCCACAATAAAAACCTGGAGCTATAGAGACAACTCTTACCTCAATATCTATAACTTTTTCAGAAGGATTATCAATCAGGAATCGTGCTAATGTTCCAGGTGTAGTGCGATAAGTTAAAATTATAGAGTTTTTGGAATCCTGGCACCATTGAATGAAAAGATCTCTAGAAAATCCACACTCCAAGTCAGGCTGACTGGCAAGAACAACTTTCGGACTAGGCACTCGAGCCAGATCAGACAGACTGTGACATAAGGAGAGATGGCGGAACTGAAAAGGGTTGTTTCTCTTGTCTTCAAAGCACCTCATCAACTTGTCACTCATCCATTCAACCTAAAACATGTATTAGAGAAAGTTATCTATATGAATACAAGTTCTTCAACAGTACAAGCCCGGTATGAACTACAGGATGCAATACGCCCATGATTACTTCAGTATTTCTCAGCAGGTGTAGAAATAATGTTGAGCATAACCAACACCGAAGTAAGTACTTAAAGTTCTCTTTTTTAACAACTATAAACTATGCTAACAAGTCTTATCACAAAAACAGAAACCACTGTCAAGAAACATGCCCACTGTCCCAACTGGACTCTGTGATATTGGATCAAAAGAGCTGAGACAAAAACATGCACTACAGAATAAGGAATTTGCCATTTTTTACCATTACAAAGAAATGCTTTTGCATAAATGTTCCATTACTCTTCATAACTGGATTTAAAATCAAAACAAACCTGTGATTTAGAGAACTCCACTACATTGTAGCTGACGTTATTCAAAAGTGCGAGAGAGTAGACTCCTAATCCTGCATCTTTTGTTCTCCAGATCTGATCAAGCAGCTGAGCAAGTTCCAGAACTCTGCCTGCTGTATCCACTGCTATTAATACATTTCCATCACCTCGTAATGTCTCCAAAACATTAGCTAAGAAGAATTAAAAACAAAACAAAAACCTACTTATACTTTGAACCCAAGTTAGGTTTGTGGTGTGGCTTGGGGGTTTTTTGTTTGTTATATCACACTAGCAATCATATTCAAAAGCGTACTGAACACAGAAACAATTGAAACTTCAGAGACCCAAATCCACACTTCCGCCAAAATTAAAGGGAGCTGGAGTTTCCTCAGTAGCTCTGAAGATCTCTCTGCCTTGGTACTTCTTTCTTTTGTCTTTTTTTAATTAAAAAACAAAAGTAAAATGGAGTTTAAAAAAAGAAAGTGCTGAGCAAGGTAATTTAAAAATCCCTGAAGAGATTTATGGATACTGGGTAAAATACACTGTTTTCAAATACAGTTCACTGTTGTTAGGAAAACATTTAACTCACAGGATCAGTATCATCAGAAAAGAGTAATTCAAAACGTTACATTTTAATACGGGTTCTTAAGTTTAAATGCTGATGAATTTCTCATAGAAAAATAATTTATAGTGGCTAATAAACCACATTACTGATATTTTTGAAGCCCAAACAATACATACTCAGCAGCTGTTCATCCCTTTGCTTCCTCCTGGGTTGTACATAAGTAGCATTAAATGAATCTGTAATAAGCAATGAAGGCCTGCTTAACATTTCCAAGGAACATCCATTCAGATGGCTGTGGAAAAAAGGCAAAATCTCACTTTTTTGCATTTCTATTTTAAGAGAAAAAATAAGACAGCTAGCTTTCAGATATTTGCATGTACAGAAATCAAACTGCTCAGCTGCTGAATGCTTCCCGCTTCAAATTTACAAATAAATAAAAATGAATGGAATAAAGAAACCCAGAGCTAATGCTTGCTTCAAACTGGTTAATCTAGATGCAAATGAAATTAGTGGTCTTATTAGAACTGGAAATGCACTTCTGCTTCCACACCTCTTTATCATTATTTAAATAATACACACCTAACACAGCTAGGAATTATACATTGCTATGTTGAACTTACATCTCCCTCTTGTGGTTGAAATCAACGGCATAAACAATTTCTTCCTCCCCATCCTTGACAATCTTCCAAATTGTGCCTCCTATCATGTGACCAGCAGGCAATGGCGTGATTGACAAACCATGTCCTTTGCCTACAAAGGTTTTCAGTATTTTAGGTAGATTATACATATTAAAATCCATTACTCTGAACAAGAGATAGTAACTTTAAACAACGGAATGCCTAAATTACTAGTGAGAAAAAAAACCAAATGAAGTATGAAAAAGCAGTAATATCTGTCCTTCCCATCTAACCAGTAATGTCAAAATACTTTGCAATTCACTTTTACATTTCCTCCAGAATAAAGAAACTAAAGCAAAGATCACTTCTTCCCTCCATCTCCCACTGATACTCAGAGGCACTGCAGAGCTGCTGTAACTATAGACGTAAACAACAGTAAATTATATAAAAAACTTATCACAAGAAAGCAAGCACACCAATGAAAGCCAGGACCCTCTCGGGGGCAACTCTAAATGTTTACTATATAATTCACTTTTGAGGTACTTAGAAAAACTTAGATAAATTACACAATGCGGAAGCTTTCCAGAATGACAAACACACAAGTCAAACCATAGCAGGAAAGGTGTTCATGTGCTGCAGTCAGGGATGACAGAACTTTTCAGCACCTGATGCATTTTTAAAATGCACTGTTGCTCCGTGTCATTGATACCAGCCTGTGTCTTTGTCAGATTAAAACGAGACCACCCACGACCATTACTCAATGACTCTGCTGCATGAAGTGCACAGTAATAATTAATAATTAAACATACATTATCATCTTAAGTGCCTCCATCAAGTCTTTTCAAATTACCTCCATTAAATATAAAGGAAGTTGGTTGTTTTAAAAAAGTGGTACACTAAAATTACTCTTCAGATGTAAAAATTGCCAGCACAAACATAGCCTTGCTACAACTATCTCGAAAAGGGACCTACAGTCTTTCACGGATGACATCCTATTTCTATTTTCCAAACAAGAAGGTAAGTATTTTGGCAGCACTATTCATGAACCTGTGAAATACTTCAGAGACAAACTGCTGGTGGTCAGCTTGTACGTGTCTCTGTTCAAGAAGAGAGTTTTTATTTCATTCTGATCTTTACATTCAACATGAGTGGAAAGCTGCTGATTGTCTGGTTGCCACAGGTCCCAGCAATAAGTTATATGGAGCATGACCTGAGTCAGTGAAGATCTCCCCATTAAACCCTCATTACATGCTGTAACTTTCTCTCTGCAACCCGCTCTAGAAAGTGTTCCCTTGTGCTATTGCTTATGAACAGTTCTGAGGTATCTACCACTAGACATAAGTACATGCTTTTAATAGACACGAATAAACTCCAAGAAAAGTTACAAAAACACAGAAGGGAAACAAACACCTAAACATTCTTTGGCATTACCTCCTCCGCATTAAGTGAACACTATCCATTTCTAGATACAATTGCTGAGGCAAGGGACACAGACTGACATTGGGCTAATGAATTCAGCCCTGCAAAACACACAATATTTCAGAACTCACTCCCTTTAAAAAAGTTACTTTAACTCTTAACTACTCTGTTGCCTTTCACTCAAAGTAATTTCTTGAGGCTTTGGTGACAACTTTACCTTTCAAGTTCACAATCTGAGAAAACTTCAGCTGTTGTATCTTATCAAAGGCCGCATCTACATCATCCAATGTAAAGAGTGTGAAATCTTCAGTATTATGACGGGACTAAAACAAACAAAGAGGTACAGAGCATTCAAACACTCCACCATATCAAAGATGTTGTGTATGAAAGTATCAACTTAAACATACCTGGTAGAGATCATACATAAACATCTGTCCCATTTTATATACAGGAATAGTTGCATAAATGGCACAATTCAACCCCATTTTTCCAACTGCATACGGAAGTGCACCAAGGTGTAGAGGGTCAGGGTGGGAAAGAAGAACAGCATCAACCTGGTGTACATGCCTATAAAAAGAGGGCCAACAAAAGCTATTGAAAGGAGTTCTGTATGGTTTTATATATCTCCTGTTAGGGCTATTTTGACAATACATACACAGTCTGACTGCCAAACAATGAAACTTCAACCCTTCAAGGTTCGGGACAGTTTTAAAAATCATAATTAAAAGTTACAGGTGTTTCCTAATGTTCAAGTACTTAAAAACACAAGTGATTTCAGAAAGCATAACTTTAAGATCTGGAAGACGTAAGTTTCACATCAAACTCCCGGTGCAAAAGACCTTAGTATATATGTGGACACCAGAAAGTAACTGAGGGACCAAAAATACTATCAGTACAGATGTGCTACAAATTGTTTATACACCTAAAAACAGACTACAACTTTTCTCCTGATGAGAAAGAACCAAGTAACAGGAGCAAAGACACAATAATCCTCAAACTGATAAAGATCAAATCAAAATATATTTCTTTAAATACAGAAAAGATCAAACATATTGTTTAAGAAAAGTAGCACATCCATTTGGAGGATTTTATTACTTTTAAAAACTTTTTTTTTTCTTGCAAAGTGTTGCATAAAATTAGAACTCAGACTAAAACCTTTCTAAGTATCATAATTGAAAACCCGAGGGCATAAAATACATCTATTTCACCAATGAAAATACAAGTTAGTCTGACAGCATTTTGTTCCCTTACACAGTAAGTGGGGTACACACATTCTTCTCTGTTATGAAAAAGGGAATTTTATCTAATTGCTTCTCAGATAAGACACTAGAAAAATTTTATAAATTATCCTTACTACCTAACAATCCTCAGTTAAAAGATTCCAAACACTGCTAGTGCGTCAGTGCTATAAAACTAGTATCAAAAAGCCTAGTTTCTTTCCCAAATTTCCATGTTTCAGTCCTAATGTGGCAATCAGTACAGCTCCTTGCTGTACACCTGCAGAAGTTCAATATTAAAGTCTAGATAGATTTTGGCTTGCAGGGTTTTTGCCCTTTGCAGGGCTAGTGTACTGACAGAAGGCGTTTTCCTGACAGTCTATTCAACTTGAAACAGGAGGCAAGAGTTGAACCGCTTTGTATTCAGCCTACATACAGTAAGGCTTCCTCTCCCATTTAAAACTTAGTTAACTGTTCTAAATTAATTGAGAGCCAAGGTCAGTCTCCCATAAACTCTGTCACATTTATGACAATAAAAACCAAACAAACCATCCAAGCCAAAACAAACATGGAACAGTTTGAGAATTACAGTTAGGAGACACAACTCACTGGACTGACAAGAAAAAACCCCAAGGTTTTGTGGGAAAAATTTCAGCAGTGTGATTCTCTTTAGGGAAAACATACACAAAACAAAACAAAAGAACAATTTTGGATTAGCAGCACCATACATTATACCACTGCATGGAATTTTGAAAACTTTCAAGACAGGCCAAGACCTATTTTAAAAGAAGGTGTATGAACTGAACTACTTACTTCCTCAGAGAATCAATAATGTCCATAGAAAAGTTTTCATCCCAGCCACAGTCCAAAAGAAAACGAAACTCATCTACTTGCAACAGATAGCAAAGGGCCGATTCCTCCTGCACCCCCGAGAGGGTAGTCAACTTGATAATCGATGTCATTTTCCTCTCCAAGTGTTTACTCTCCAAAAGAACTCATCTGAATGGGGGACAAAATGTTTCATTGACTAACACAAAGAAAAAGCCCATTTACTTAGATCTAGTTTTACATACTCCTGAAAGTATGCAGGCTAACGGCGTTAGTACTGTTCAACACAGCTGCTGGATACCAATTAAGTCTCAGATATTAACATCCGACCGTTGCAGCTCTTCTGTCATTAGAAAGTGGTGGGGTTGTTTTTTACAATACACATTAAGAAAAATTTTTAAAAGGATTCCTAGGAGCAGCGCAGTTAACAGCAGCTCCACGGAGCTGGATGGGGACACCCAGAGATGGCACATCCAGGGCCGCGACCCCTCAAACCCAGGGCCTGCCCGACCAGGGGCACCGCGCGGGGCGGGCCGGGGGCTCTGCGCGGGGGCTCCGGGGCTCCAGCGCCCCACCGGGCCCCGGCGCCCAGGCCTGGCCTGACGGGGCAAATCTCGCCGGGTGGGGACGGCGTCACGGGGTAAACCCTGCGCCCACTCCAGTCCGAGACGAGGAGAGCAACGGGGAAGTGGGGAATGGCGTGAAAGAGCCGATACCTGCCGCCCTCAACCACCCCCGGCCCGCGCCGCGCTCGCCGCCATTTCGCGGGAGGCGGGGAGGAGGAAGCGCCTGCCGCAGGCGGAAGGGTAGCGGGCGGCACCACCGCGAGCCCGCCGGGGGGAGGGCCCTCCTCCCCCGCCCCTGCGCAGCCCGTGGTCTCTCCCGGCCCGCCCGTTCCCGGTGCCCTTGGCGCGGCCGCTGCGAGTCCTGGCGGCGGCGCGAGCAGCGGTAATGGCGGGGTCGCGCCCTGGGCGGGAGCCGTGTGGACGGCGGAACCGCTGTCAGTCCTCCTTTGGAGCGCGTCGCCCTCTCCCCTACCCTTCCGACTGGGACACGGCGGCGGGCGGAAGCGCTTCTCAGCCGTGGGGCTTTATGGCGCTGTTGCCCCTGGAGGGGCGGTCGGGGCTCGGGGCAGGCCGGAGGCGGCTGAGCCGGGAGGTGGCGGGGCCGTGTCGCGGGTCAGCGGCCGGGCGGGGGGGGTGTGGCATCGCCTCCCGCCGCTCCCGCAGGGGGCGGGTGCGTGGCCACCCCACTGCGGCCGCGGCGGCAACGGCGGCGGTGTCCGCCCTCGGGACTCGGCTCGGGGCTCCGGGCCCGCGGCAGTGTGTGACAGACATCCCTGGTGTCGCGTGTAATTCCCTAATCTAGAAGGCTTTGGTTGGGTTGGAAGGGTTTGCTGGGCCTCTTTAGTCTGGAGAAGAGAAGGCTGAGAGGGGATCTCATTAATGCATGTAAATATCTCAAAGACGGATGCCAAGAGGATGGTGCCAGACTCTTATGAGTGATGCCTAGCGACAGCACAAGGAGCAATGGCCACAAACTAAACCACAAGAATTTCTGCCTCAAGGCGAGGAAGAATTTCTATAAATTGAGGATGGCAGAGCATTAGAACAGGCTGCCCAGTGATGTCGTGGAGTCTTCTTCTTTGGAGCCATTCAAAACCCACCTGGACGCATTCCTGTGTCACCTGCTCCAGGTGACCCTGCCTTGGCAGAGAGGTTGGACTGGATGACCTCCAGAAGTCCATTCCAACCCTAATGATTCTGTCATTCTGTGATTTTAGAAATGTTCTTCCTTATTTTAGAAATGTCCTTTCTTACCTGTCAGCTCCCCACTAAACATAGAACTTGTCTCTGACACTTGACACAGGTAATAAAGTGTCCATCTACAGGAGTTTAGATTATAGAAGTGTTTTTAATGTTTTACAGAACAGCAAACTTCTGTAGAGTTGCTTTAAAGGGTAAACTAAAGAGATGTTCTATTTCTCTCCTGTTTTAGGATGAAAGACTTTTTCCCAGGGCCAAGAGTTAGTAACAATTATTTGTAAGAAACCCAGGTATAGGTTTGAGAACAGTATGTGTCTCTGAGGAAGTGTTTGATAGTCCTCATGTATTATGTCATTGTAGAATCCTAGTAAGTGAGAGTAAAGGTGCTAAGCATGCAACAGTTCTGATGCAAAGTGCAGATTTATTAGTAACTCTTACCTGTTATGCTTTTCTTTCTAGCAGTCATGGTGAATTTGGCCCAAGCTGTGCGTGACCACTGGGTTCACATCCTTGTTCCCTTAGGATTTGTGATTGGATGCTATTTGGACAGATGGAATGATGGAAAATTGTCTGCCTTCAGAAACAAGAGCTTATTATATAAAAGGTCTGCTTTATGATGCCTCATATACATATATAGTTGTTTTTCAAAGCGCTTCTCGGTTCTTTTTTACACAAAAGTTATAAGTATAACCAAAAAAAGGGAAGAAAGCCCTGAAAATATCAAGCATTCATGAAGTGTTTTAGGTCAGTAATACCCTCTGAAAATGGAGTCTTAAGGAGCTATCTTCATGAAAGAAAGGATCATTAACTGCTGTCAAGTTCTTGGTCATGAAATGTGGAAACCATTATTTTGACTCTCTAAAACTTCAGTGGGAAACATGATGCTTGAGTTTTGATTTTCTCTTTAAAATTTAAAATGATCACATCACTTTTTAACCAAATACTTTTATAAATGTGTGTTACTTAAAAATAATAACCAAGTTCTTGAAAATTAACATACATGCTGGCAACTGCTATATCTTCACTGAATGATGTGATTATATGCACTGATCAGTTTGGGTTTTCTGGCTGTGACTTCTCAGGGAGAATTTACATCAGAGGACTTCAGGCATTGACTCATCTATGTCAGTCCTAATTCTGTATTAGATCATCAGGTTAATAAAAGAAGAGGGAAAAAATCATGTTGCATAGACTGATAGTAGGAGTGTTATTATCAGTTTGCTGGTGGATTTTTTTTTTCCAACTCTGGCCTCATCTAAATAGTTTTAAGTAAGAAAGAAAGCTTTTGACATAATCCACTTCACTGGTACATTAGCACTTTTTTAAATGCATTTGTTAGTGACGTTGGGCTGCTATGTCAGCATCTTGCAAAAATCCCTTCTGCTTTCACACCTCTCTTTCCACTAAACTAATGAGTTACTATATTTAAAAGAACTAGAATTTTTCATTTTGGATCCAATTAAAAGTCTGTTAAGTCCTTAGAAGTCAGCTGTTCTGTGCTTCCATTTAAATGAATGGAAATTAAGAGGACTCAATCCGTTGAAGCTTTTGAAAGAAAAGAGCAAAATATTGAAAGATTTTTAACTGACAACAATTGCCCGGAAAGTTAAATTTTTACATAAATCTCAAAATTAAGGTATTGTTGAATAAATACTTACATTTATTAGTAATTATTCGAAAAAGAAAGATACTCATTTTAGTCTCTTCCCTCTTGTTTTTTCTTTCTACACAGGGAGTTGAAACCTGGTGAAGAAGTGACATGGAAATAAAAGCTGATGATGAAAAGGAAGACATTTTTGTTTGATTCATCATCTTATCTCACATATTGAAAGAACAGGAATATGGTTTTTACCCTGAGAGGATACTACAGTAAAGGACATCTGCAATTCTTCAGTGCTAGTTTAATTTCCAGTGTTAACTTTTGGAAGTTGATTTAATTACATGACTAATATGTGTTCAGGAATTTCATTAGTCCATAAGTGTTGAGAAAATTTTGTCCCCTACTCTGGAAGGGAGAGGAAGAATCATAGAATAAACTATGCAAAAATCATTTGTGTTGTTATTGACGTGAATAGTGTGGAATCCATGTGTTTATAGCTAATTCATGAACTTGCCTTCAAAGGAATACTTCAATAGACCCAGAATGTGGTTGACAGTTGTTTGGTTTTTTTTGTTGAGACTGGGTAAGTTTATTTCTGTATTTCCTCTGTAGGCTTGTTTGGAATAGCGGTAAGCGGGTACTGCAGCTTTGTGAGCAGAACAGGAAGGTGTAAGGGACGGGCAGGGGGTGAGCACAAGGCAGGAGCGGGCGGTGCCGGTGCCGGTGCCGGGAGAGCGGGGCCTGGGGCCGGTGCGGAGCAGGCGGCGCGTGTCGCTCCCTGCGGGCACGGCCCCCGCGCGGGGGCGCTCGCGGCCAGCGGCGGGTCAG
>VZTE01003653.1:10338-101404 GCA_013397775.1 Eulacestoma nigropectus
CGCAGCCAGCGGGGCCTGCCCTGCGCCGCCGGGGGGCGGGGGGCGCTGCGATTGGCCGGGCGGGTCACGTGGGGCGGCGGCTGCGGCCGGCGCAGTAAACATGGAGTCGATCTTCCACGAGCGGGTGAGTGAGGGAGCGAGTGAGGGCCGGGCGGGTCCAGCCGCCCGCCGTGGGCACAGCGCTGTCGCTTGTGGCCTTCCGGGCCGCCGAGACGAGGGAGGCGCGCGAACTCTCTCTGAGGAGCTGCTGGGGCGGTGGCTGGGCCTCCCGTCCCCGCGCTGACCGTGGGGCAGCCCCCGCTGTCCCCGGGGTGCGCTCGGGCTGTGTCAGGCCGGGCCGCGCTGCCCTTCCCTGGCCTCTGTCCAGCCTGAGGCAGCGGCCCGGTATCTGCCTCGAAGGAGAGCCAGGGCCCTCGCGCGACGGTGCCGGTGCCTATGGCCCGTCCCAGCTGGGCTCTGCCAGCCCTGCAGGGAAAGGAGAGTCACGGCTGAGCCTCGGCGTCCGCTTTGGCACGGGAGCTGTGTTCTGGGGACTGCAGAACCAGACCCCACGTGTGGGGAGGTGTAGGATGTAGCTACTTTCGTTTCTTGAGAGAGAGCTCGCATGGCTGAGAAATGAGTATGAGGATAAGCAGCGGCATTCAGGGCTGTCCCTGTGCTCTCAGACCCATCTCGTCACCGAGCCTGGCTTGTTCGAGGTTGTGTAATGAGCAGGGAGTGGGAGAGCTGCTAAAGAAATCGCAGTTCATATACTGTGTTTCTGTGTGCTGAACAGTATTTCCTGGTTTGGAGGACAAATGCTTCTGTGAACTGCTGTGATTTATCCAGGTTCCCAAATATGACCTATTTCCGTTTCAGGGCTGTTCAAATTATAATTGTGTTTTTTTTTTTTTCTTGTACTTTGCCAATGTCTTTTCAACTTTCTTGTGTTAATCTTAACAGTAGTTCTGTTACTTTGTTTTGATGTATAGAATTAGTTTCCTTAAGAAATCAAGTAAGATAGCTATGTACTTTCCTTTAAAAAGTTGCTGTTCTGAAATCCATAAAAACTGGGAAGTGTTCTTTCTGAGTAGGTTTGGGTTGCAAAATTAGGCACGTGTTGTGGTGTTAAGTAGCTGCTGTTCAGAGGGTGAGTGTTGGATTTCAGCCATGATGGCCTCTGCTTCAGTGACCTTCAGTCTAGGTTTGAACATAGTTTAACGAAACGTACTCCTTTCGTACATGGCCTTGCCTGTCACAGTATGAAATAAGTTTTTTTATTACTAATTTGCTTTCTAATTTAATAACAGAACTGCTGAAATTGAAGCGTCCAAGCATAATACATTCAGAGATACAAGGTGATGGTAATTTGTAGTTGCTATGCATTGTGGGGAAGGGGGAGTTGACAGTCTCTCATGTGAAACATACCTGCTCCCTGGTGAGTTAGTTACACAGTTAAAAAGTTGCACCTGAATATGTTTTAAGTTGGAGGGCCAAATATTTTTATTCTGTTATTATTTTAAGGAAAACCTAACTGAATCTCTGTCTTTTTGTCTCAAGGGGTATTTTTTCCCCCATCAAGTGCTGTCAAAATATTTTGAAGTGCTGCATGTTCCTGAGTCTGCACACCCCAGTTGTTTTGATAAAAAAATATGAAAAACATGGTATTTATAAAGAAAATTTAATAAAACAACCAAGCAATGTGGCATTTTTAGAGAGAAATGACAGTTGCAGAAAGTAGGATTGGGGCTTCAGGAGTCCCCATCTTAGAAGTTTGTCCTTTCCTTGATAAGATACAAGTGACTGAAAACACTGAAAGCAGGGCAGCAGTTTGTTAGCAGAGGTTTCAATGAGGGGATTTCAGGTTACAGAAAACAAGCAATATTCTCTGCACAAAACAATGGAAGTTCATGTCAGTTAAAAACTGTAGGATCTGTTTCCTGCATTTGGCACTTAATGTGTATAAGTTTTACATATGAAAATTAAGGTTTATTACTTTCAGATGTTACTGTACAGATGTACAAATACAGAAAGGTCCTTTTAGTGAAATTAAGATGTAAGCCTTTAATACAACTAATTTTCAGAGGTATTTTAGTATCTCTCTGTTTCTAAACCAATTTCATATCATGCTGGTGGGGAAACTTGTGATTGTTGAGCAGGTTCTTCTGTTACAGTTTTGTCATATGACCAGCAGTAGGGATGTGGTCCCAGAGGGACAGAAGCTGGTGTCTAGTCTTGAGTTTCTTGTTGCAGGAAGGGCATGAGCTGGAGGAGGTTTCTGGATTCCATTGAAGCCTGGCTGTACAGCCGGCATAGCTTTAATAACTTATTGCTCAACTGAGTGATGAAGCCATAGGAACATTCTGGAGTAGAGGGAACTTTGGAGGTTTCTGCTGTAGGGACATCACGGGAGAGTTCTACATATGATTTGTATGATGCTTTTATGGGATTTTAAAGAATATTCCTCAAAGCCATACTCTTGTATTCTTAGTTTCCGTGGGTCTGGTACAAAGGAGGGGTGTTCTGTATTGTTCTTGAGGGGTTTTGTTTTTAACTAAGAGCATGTATAGTAGAGTTCTTAATGTAAATAAAAATGAAGACTGATTTCAAAAAGCAAAAGAGAAAAGCAGGATTTTAAAACTGATGTTCCTTGTCTTGCACCTGGAGTTATTTGTTAAAAAAAGATTGCTTTTCATGGGAAACTGCTTTAGTTGATTTATGTTGTGAAGTTTATTTAATGAGGCAGTGTTTTATCTCTCATATGAAAATTATGGAGCCTGACATGCATTCACTCAGATTAGAGATTTTTTAAATTTGTACTACTAAATCATGACTGATGTTGTTATTTAGCTCTTTTAAAATTTGTGCTGACGTTTTAAAAACGCTGTGCTGTACTTCTATTATCTGTAATGTGCTGGGTATGTAACAAAGTATATGAAATGTTTTTTATTTAAATGGTCTATCAAAAAAAAATATTTTCATTGTTTAATATGCTGAATTTAATAATTTTTTTCTTGTTTCCCCATCATTGTTTTCAAGATTTTCAAACTAGCGGTATGAACTTATTTTATCTGCTTCCTTTATGTAAATTTGGTGTGGAAAAGGAGCTTTACTGCTCTTCCAGCTCCTAATCACTTTCCCAGCAATAAGGTGGAGAGCAGATTGTCAATAGCCACATCTGGAAGGGAAGAAAAGTTAAAAAATAATGAGTGTCTCTTATAGGACATGTTTGTTACTAGGAAGTAGAGATCTAAACTGTTTGATTTTCATGTATTGATGATTTGAAGAGAATAGAATCCATTGTTCTGATGGTTGCAGTCTTTGTGTAATTTGTTGGGTCATTGGCCATTTTTATGGTGTTTTCAAAAGCAATTTTTACATGAAATTTATTTCCTCTGAGGAAATAAGCTAAGTATGCATGTTAGGTTTTTTCCTTTCAAGTGGATGGGAGGGTTGTATTCTATAGCTTGCAGTGTAATACATTGAAAGAATATATGGTATTCTGCATGAGTGGGGAGGGCAGGAAGTTTGCCAGAATGAAATGGTTGAGTCATTTTACAGAATTTACATTAACCTGACTTTTTTCTTTTTTTTTCCCTTTTTTTTTTGTCTTATTATTGGTATTTTTTCCTCTTCCGCTATTAGCAAGAAGGCTCATTGTGTGCTCAACATTGTCTGAATAATTTGCTGCAAGGAGAATACTTTAGTCCTGTTGAGTTATCCTCTATTGCACAGCAGTTGGATGAGGAAGAAAGGATGAGAATGGCAGAGGGAGGAGTATCTAGTGAAGAATACAGAACATTTTTACAGGTAAAATTATCTTCATTTGAGGTTGCTTGATATTTGCCTGAAATGTAATAATGTCTGGCACGGACCTGCTATTCTTGCATAGCTAGACAAGGTTAATTTTCTGTGTTAAATCTTTTAAAATTTGTAGGCCTTTTTATTCATGCATCTTGGGAGTGGCATTTTCAAATGTTACTAGTACAGCTTTACAATAATTCTAGAAAAAGCTGCATTACCTTCATCTTACATGTAGGAAGATCAGGCATGATGAGGAAGAACAGTAATTTGCCTTTTGTTTTTGTAAGCCAGTGTCAGATAGGAACAGAAATTCCCATGTCTGTCTGCCCTTTAAGCACTGAAGATCTCTAAAGGTTTGAGTATTGAATTAATATGCCTATTTAAGGCATTGTAATCAGTCTTACAGACAAGGACATAAGTTGTTGCTTGAAGAATCTGCAGTTACATTTATTTTCAAAACTCAATTATTTTTGACCTTTTATGCTTATGCCATTTTTCCCTTTTCTCCCTCCTAACCTCACATCGAGCAGCAGCCTTCTGTAAATATGGATGATAGTGGATTCTTCTCAATTCAAGTAAGCACAGCTCCCCTCTTGACACCATTTCATGTTTATGCAATATATGTTCTCTTATATAATTTAAAAGGCATTGAGCTTTTCCATCTAGTTACCAGTTTATGGTCTTAATGGATTAAGTGATGGACTTCCACATGTTCAGAGTGTTTTCCACTAAGAACAGTGACTTGCAGTTCTTCAGTTTATGGGCCCTCAAACACATAGGAGAAGTATGGATTCTAGAACTGTGAACTGACACCTGCTGGTAATAAGCTTGACTTCTAAGCTGTTTCTTTTGGGCACTTCAAGTGTAGACCTTGGCTCCGACAGACTGCAGGTGAAAAAGCAGAATTCAGATTGTTTTCTCAAATTAAAGACTGGAAAGCCCTTGGCAACGGTTACAAGGTTATCACAATGATCTGCAGATTTTTCTTGGGTGTTTTTGGTTTTGGTTTTTTTAGGGCCATAGGGGAAAAGTAATCAATAATAAATACTTAAACCAGAACGACAACAAAAGAAGTTTTGAACACCAAATTGGGGCTTATGTCTAGATTAGAGCTCTAAGCATCTTTGGCTGTCTCCCAAGCTTTCAGCGGTGCTTGTCAATGCTCCAGACTCCCTCAAGAGCCTGTCTTCCTTATGGCAGGCTGGGCTGTTTTTCTATTTAGCAAGAAACCATTAACAGTTTGGCTTTCTTTCTATCCTTGGTTGTGCTGCTTCAGTAGCTGAAAAAAATGCTTCCTTGTTCTACTTTTTTGTCCTGTCATTGCTTCGTCATATGCTGCACAGTTGGCTTGCTGAAAGGAAGTTGCATTGTTAACTTAAAAATTCTTACAGCATTTTTTCATGTAGCTGTAAAGAGTTATTGTAGAAGAGTTGGTGCTCAGATTAATAAACTGATCCTGTGATAGTCCAGTGGTACAAAATTTCCAATAGTTACTGTGATGAAAGATTGAGATTGCATTGGAGGGGGGAAAGTAAGGGCAGAGCAGTGCATTGCAAGTAGAGAGATAACTTAGGAAGTGTCTGTGAAAGGTGAAATTACATCTTTGTTAGGGGAAGTAAGCTCATTAACACAGCTGAGTTAAATCTTAGTTTTGTTACTTCTCCTTAGGTAAGATATGAGTGTTATGTTTGCATGTAGATTCATGACAGCTGCATTTTGAGTAATGTGCTTCCTAGGTTTCCTGGCAATGTTTTGAAATCTAAGTTTTATGAAAACAGTGTAATTGTTTAGTGTAGCAAAGACGACTGCATTGCTTGAATTTAGATTTGAACTAGTTTGACTCACGATAAGTGTTATTTTTTGACAGGTTATAAGCAACGCCTTGAAAGTGTGGGGTTTAGAACTAATCCTCTTCAATAGCCCAGAGTACCAGAGACTTGGAATCGATCCTATGTAAGACTCTTTTAGCACCCTGCTTTTATTTTACTGAAAAAATACTCTGAATCTATGATCCAAATCTTTCTTTCTTTAAAATTGCTGTTTCAAGCCGTGTTGCATTTTGATGTTTGTATTATCCCCTGACTTTGATTTTTTTTTTTTGTTTGTTTTGAGGGTGCACGAGAACATCTGTCCTCTGTGCCTTCATGATATTTTATTATCTGTGGCATCACAGGTATATGGAGATTTCAGTGATATTGACAACTTCCTAAATGTTATAAAAGCAGTATGAGTATTCTGTAATGTAATATCAATGGTTGTATTACTGAAACTTTATTATTATATGAGTTTGAATTAGTGGTAGCAAAGATCTTAAACATGTACTCTGATTTTATGTACTCTGATTTTAGAGTATTTAATTTTATTTATACCTTTTGTTTTTCTTTTTACAGAAATGAAAAATCATTTATTTGTAATTATAAGGAACACTGGTTTACAGTTCGAAAGTTAGGAAAACAGGTGACACTGTCTTTTTTATTTTAAAATTGACTTCAGAAATGGGTGTGGAAAAGTGGTTGCAAGTAGATTGTGCTTCCCTTTTGCAAGCTTTTGCTGCAGTGTGGTTTAATAGTATCCCATATTAAAAAAAAAAAAGTAAATGTTTGTTTTATCACAAAAGTGCCAGGCAGGTCATTGTAAATGTTAGCCTGGGGAAAGACGGTAGGATCAATTCCCTAGTGAATCTGTCCTTTAGGGAGCTGCAGCTCTGCTAGAGTCTCACGTGATTTCTTAAGCTAGGGATTTCTTAAGCTATTTTCTTTTTTTTTTTTCTGCATGAAATACTGAAGAAAAATTGTATTGAGGGTGGGAGGGAGTAGGGAATCCTGAACAAGGATTAGGATCGCTACAGAATGCAAACTTATTTTAATACAGTAAGTTACTGACATGGTGAAATCATTTTGTTTGTTTAAATGGGCAGTAGATATAAGGAAAAGTTCAGAGTTTTGATGGATAATAATGGATACTCAAAAGAGTATCCATTAGAATGAGGTTGGGGAAAGTAGAATCATAACTTTGTAGTATTATAGAAAACTTTGAAACAATTGTATTCTAAGCAGGAAATAGTTATTAAAGGTAAAAGGGATGGCCATACTAGTATATGGTACACATGTACCCACTCAGTTCATATCCATGTCCCTTGCAACACCAATGCGGTACTTTATTTCAGTAGCCAGTCATTGTTCTGGATCATACTTCATAAGCTTTTATACAACATGAGCTGATTTGGTGTTTGTTTTTTTCAGGGCTTTTTTTCATAGAAAACATTCATGGAAAACAAGTTTTAGATTCTGTAATAGTGGGACAGGAGTCTCTACCCATTTGGTTCATTTTTGCTAGTTTTGGCTACTTATGTTGTCGTCCAGATTAAAAACAATAAAGAAAAATCACCCTTGAATGAGTAAACTAAACTCTACTGTTCTGCTTTAGTTTAAAAGTATGGGTAATGTTTACAGGCAATTTTTTGTTTATTTCATATCAAAAAGGCTGGATGTTCTCTTAAAATTATGGAAGTGCTCCTTATTATACAATGCAACCATGCTGGGTGGAATTTTACGAGAGCATTCTAACCCAAAACATTCTAAGTTGGCTGTGGGATGTTTTTTATCTTTTTGTATGTGTGTCCTGTAACCACATGAAGACAGGACTAGGTGTCTGTTATTTAGAAGATAATGAGAAGATTTGACAAAATAGGTTGACTTAGATTTATTTGACCTGCTTCTCTTCTGTTACAGTTAAAGCAAAATTAGTTTAACAAAGTGTTCTCCTCCGTAATGCCTTTTAGAAGTTGCCGTAGTCTGTCCATCGTATTTTTAGAGAACTTTTTATTCCCCTATTTTTCTGCGCTGTTGGTCTTCTTACCCATTCCTAGTGGCAGAGAGTGTTTTTGGCAAATTATGTGATTGAATGACAGGGTGGTAGATAGTAATTTATATTATTGTATGGGCCTGGCTGCAAGCGTATGGGTGCATATATGGAAGTTTGAGTAGATCAGTACATTTCTGTGAGAATGGAGATAGAAGAAGGAGAATTCTATCTCAAATGGTGCTTCCTGTTTAAAACTGGATAATATTGAAGAAGTAGGTCTAAAAAAAAGTTCTTCAGCTTCATTGGAATATATATGGAAGTTTAAGGGTAGAATATTTTGTTTCACATTGAATATATTTTCTCTCTAGAAGTTTTGTGTAAGTATAATACTGTTTCTGCATAGAAGTATTATAATTGTAAGTTATGGTCTTTGGGGAACTAGAAATGAGTTGTGTGTGTTTCTATGAAGTGTCCTCTCTTGTAATATAGTGCTGTACTCTCAGCATATTAAATTTGAGTAAATTTTTCTTCATTTTTAAGTTTAAAAATTATGAGAGAAGGGTAAACACTAGTTTGCAGCTTCACCTGTTATCAAAGGTGGAATGTTCAATGAAAGTATTTAATGGAAATAAAGTCCATTTCCTGTATCTGTTAATTTCTTAACACAGCATTAACTGATGATGGGTTTCTTGCTTCGTTAGTCTCAGGTTTAAAACTAGGGTTAAGCAGAATTTTAGAATGATGTCTGAAATAAATCAAAATACAGTGGTTAATGATTATCTGTTTTAATGTGTTTCCCTGGTACCAGTATTCAGTAATGGGAGAGAGCATGCAGTAATTTCCACACTTCACATGTCCTGTTAGAGTATTTGAAGGGTAACCTTTAGCAGTGTAGATATTATGCTTCAAAAAACTTTTATTTGATAATTTATTTTACTAGATTTATTTGGATATTCCATAATAGAAAATTACCACAATGTACAGGAATGGTTTACTGAGTAATCTTCATGCTAATTTGTTCTCTCAACCTTTTTTTTTTTTTTTTCTTAATTACAGTGGTTTAACTTGAACTCTCTCTTGATGGGTCCAGAACTAATATCAGATACATATCTTGCTCTTTTCTTGGCTCAATTACAACAGGAAGGTAATAGTAACTTGCAAATGTTAAATCTCATTAATTAAAAGTAGGTAATCATTATTTCTTAGAACTTACGTATTCAGTTAACTACCCTTAGTTTTATGATTGAAATAGTGAAATAATCCAAGTCCTTATAATGAAAGGTGGAGTCTTACATCTTAAGTTTCACGTGATTATATTCCATATAGTGTGCATTTTAGAGCATTTGTATCTGCCCTTCAATGCTGTAGACTTACGATTTCTTTTTCTCAGGTTATTCCATATTTGTAGTAAAAGGTGACCTGCCAGACTGTGAGGCTGATCAGCTACTGCAGATGATTCGGGTACAGCAGATGCAGCGACCAAAACTGATTGGAGAAGAGGCAACACAGTCAAGAGATCAGAGGTAAGGTAAATAAAGATTTTATTTTAATAATGTTCAGTAATTGGTTTGTAATTTGGAAGTAATAAGAAGTACCTTTAGTTCAATGGTTACTGCTGTTGCACACAGTAGAAGCAAGCTGATCAACACAAATGGTGTATTTTTAAGTGGGTAAAAGCTGCCTTGATAAGGATTCTAGTCTTTCCATTGAGTCTAATGTGCATAAGCATATTATAGTGCAGATTTTTGACTTAGGGAGGAAAATGGGTGAGCAAATCTTATAAGCTATTGTTAATAGTAATTATTCTATAATTAAGACTGGTTTGTTCATTCTGTCATAAGTAGAAAAGAACGAGAAACTGATCTCTGAATTCCACTCATATAAATCATATAACATTCCCCTTTGGAATAATTTCACTGTAACATTGTGGGGCTGCTCATTTTTTATGCATTCTGCTAATACAAAACATTCTTGAAAGCATAAAAAGTACTACTTCCGCAATGATTTCAATGAATTTTCATAGTGAACAAATTGCATACTGATAAAAAGGCTCAGGGCTTCTCAGAGGAATTCATTCTTCTTTCCCCTTTGTAAAGTTAAACTGATGTTGTAAATCGATGGAATAATTGGCAGTAACATGGCAAGTGTGTACAGTTTACTTAGGTTGCTTTAGTGTGGTCTTCAAGGCCTCCTGTGAAGGAGACCATATGCACTATTTTCTGCTGGTGTAACTGTTTCAATAGCAGTAGGTTTGAATAACATGTATCATGGCTTTTTGTGGGCTTATAATTTTTGACTATTTGCTATCTTAACAGCTTCTTGTTAACATGTGCATTGCTTTAGAGTGCAGTGTGTGGCACATACATGTTAGGGTTGCTCTGCAGTTGCTTGCAGCCCTTTAGTGCTTTTTCATTTTTCAGGAAAATACTTGTTTATATAACAGACTTTAACAAGAGAATTGTTTTTTCCAAACTTAAACCTAGAGTTAAATCAGCAGATCATAGTAATTTTAAACCTCATGATAAAACCTAATGTAATTTCTGTCTGAATTTTGCAATGAATGTATGAATTTCACAGGCTACCCAGAAGTGATGTGGACCAAGCAATAGAAGTTAACCATCCCTTTGATGGAACAGGCATGTTAGATGAAGATGAAGAGAATTTTCAGAGAGCCCTGGCTCTAAGTAGGCAGGAAATTGATATGGAGGATGAAGAAGCTGATCTTCGCAGAGCCATTCAGCTCAGCATGCAAGGTGCAGTGCTTGTCTAAATTTCTTACACTGCTTGTGTTGCTTATGCTTTAGGCAGCTACTGGAATTAGTTTGTCAGGCACTTTTTCAGCATGAGTCAAGCTTTCTGGAAAGACTGGTTTTAGGCGTGGAAGGACAATCCAGGCTTGCCTGTAGCCATCTCCCTTCTGCTTTTTGAAAAGTTGTAACTTCCATGTTGGCATTGATTATTAGGAAGGAAGAACGAAGTGGCAAAGGGTGGCAGGAGGAAAGGGAAACATTCCTAATGTGAGAAGGAAAGAGAGTATCAAGAAAAGTTACTCTATGTGCTTAGCTCTCCAACAAGTCTCTTTCTTCTTCTCAAGTTTGAAGACATTTTTTAAAGCTATACTTCATTTACTAACTTCATTTTACTATAATTAGTAGGATATGGCATGTTCTGGTTTTAGGTAGCCGTCGAAGTGAGCTCTCAGGCTCAGTACCACAGAATGTTCCTCAGTCGTCTCACAGCAGTCAGACAGACTCCCTTTCCTCGGAAGAACTGCGAAGGAGAAGACAAGCATATTTTGAAAAGTAAAGTAGCTGATAGAAAACTGCATGTGGAACTACATGTTGTATTTTTCAGTGTTTTTGGGGCGTGGATGGATTTCTTACTAAGGTCCAGTTCAACTTTTTTGTATTAACATGATTTCCTTACAGTACCTGAATTTTACTATTCTCAGGTGGTTCCTACAAAGAAACCTGTAGTAAGAGGGTGTTTGTTAATAATGCAGTAGTCTTGCTACTACTGCAAGTCTTGTGAAGAAAGAAAAGAAAACATACATTATTCATTTTAAATGAAATCCTGTAAATTTCTGCAATTCCCTTCCCGACAAAAAGTATTATTTCTCTAAGACTTTGCTTCTGGTAATGATGCTTCTCATGTGCATCACACAAAAGCATTGTAGATATTTTATGTTGCTGTTCTGGTGTACCTTCTTAATACACAGTTGGGTTATTGTAGCTTTTCCTTATCTCGGTCTTACAGTAATGGAAGAAATAAAGACTAGGGAGAAATGCTATGGATGGGAGGAGTTAAGACATCACATGATAGGATAAAATGCAGAGCTTCTGAATCCTGGGAAAACAGTCATGTGGCTTGGAGTATAATACTGGGAAGATAGGTGTCTGAAGGTTAGCAGAGTGAAATGATGAAAGGGATCTTGGGCACAGGGGTGTTATTGTACCAAACAGCTTCTACTTCTGACTCTTGGCCTTCTTTACAATGAAATGAACTTGATTCAGGTCTCATACTGATGTTAATCTTATTCTCTTATAAATTTATAACACTTTCAGACAGCACCAACAGCTACAGCAGCAAGATCAGACCCCAAACCTACAGGAAAAGGCAACTCTTAGCTCAAGCACTCCTGAAGCTGGCCCAGGTAGCTTTTTAAACTTAGATCCAACACTGGAATGTGTCTTTTTCATCTTTGTGTTGTTTCTTAATTTTGCTTGTCTGCCTACTTCATCACTTCAGCAGCCATTCTGACTGCATATCACAGCCGTTACTGTATTGGCGGTGAAGGAAAGGATCACTTTCCTGAAAAGCCTGTTTCCCTTTGAGTGTCAATATCCTGTTTCAAAGTGAAGAGCATTGTTATTAGACCACCTGAGTTCTGGCTTCACTTTTTGTTGTTTTGTTTATCTTGAGTATTACAAACTGGAATCGTTGATGACATTTGTGCCAACTATTTGTTTTCTAAATTACTTTTAAAGTTGTATGACAACTTGGAGTAATATCTGACAAAATTATTGGAACCAGTTTTCAGAAGAACATGTGTGGACCTTACCAGTGTTAGGTATTGATGATCCAAAATTGGTGTGTATTGTTACAAACTGACTGTGGTCAGTGAAAAACTATTTGCAAAATGTCCAGTGATTTTAAAAACAAAGCCAATTTTGTGGGTGGAGTGGGAAAAGGTGGGTGTGGACAAAAGAAACAAAAAAGCATTTAACTATAATTAAGAACTGTGAATTTATTACAGCTTGTATGCATTTATTGTCTTTAGGCGGTGATATGAGCGAAGAAGACATGCTTCAAGCAGCCATGAATATGTCTCTGGAGTCTGTTAGAAACCACTTGAATTCAGAAGAGGAGAAATAACATCATTTTTCCCCTCTTATTGTCAAAACGCTAAGTCTCCATTAAAATTCTACTGTGTGAATGTTGCACAAGCAGGGTTCATTTCAGAGTTCTGGAAGCAGGAATGAAAGGGGGGTTGCTGGAGGTCAGTTTAGAGAGGATCTGCAAATACGAAAAAGATTGCACTAATTTAGAGAACTGTAGCACTCCTACAAAACATCTGCTCACAAGAGTAGTGGTGTTAAAATTACTGGAACTATTCACACAATCAAAGTTAGACAAGGGTAGCAGCTGTAACTTGCATTTAAAAAGCAAGTTTAAACTGTTTTGAAGAATTCTATACAAAATAAAAATGGTGCTGAAAACAGCATCAACTGATTTTTTTCAGTACTAATGGAAAAACAGATCCAAGTAATAAGTTATGCTCATAAATTCTTTTTCATAGATCACTCTAAAATGGGGAGAGTAATTAGTTCCATTCATCTTAAATAATTTATTTTATGATTGTTTATTATGAATGACTTAATGTCAACTTTTTGGTCCTGCTGTCCACTTTTGAAATGATCCATTCTGCAGGAGAAACAAGAATCCATAAATTTCATACTTTTCAATTCAAGACAAAATTTTTAATGTATTGTTGATTATAATGTTATTCCTGAGTCTTTCAGTGATTTCTGACTTTTTAACAGTTTTTTGTTTTACTTTCAATTCTAATTTTAAAATTTTTAGGTCCAGGTTTAACATACTGTCTTTCAGTAGATAACTTGCCTTATTTGGCTTGGGGTTTTTTGTTGTTCTTGTTTGTTTTTAATTATTGTATTCTTATGTTCTTTCTCGTTAAGCCACTGTCTTTTTACTACAAAAGCAGCATATACTCAATTGGGTTGAACAGGTTTTCTTTTCTACCTCTTCCAGAGTCTTTTCCTCTTCAAGCTCAACCCTTCATTCTGGCCTTTCAGCGTGAAAGAGCTGTAACTGAGTCTAGGAGAAAGTAGGAGGGGATTTAGGTGCCATAAAGTCGGTGCCACACACATAAGGTGCATTCCTGCAGTCTGAAATGACCCCTGTGCAAGTAGCTCTTTTAAGAATGAATATTTATGCCTGTGTGGATGTTCTTTCTGAAATCCTTTCTATGAGTGTCTGTCAGAATGTTGCAGTTTTTTCAGGAATGGCCTTTATTCATGCACCTTACAATTTTTTATCATGCTGTTTCTGATCCTGAGAAAAATTGGGAAGCAAAGTATGTGAGAGAGCTTATGTTACTGGTTGTAAGACATTTGCTTTGATATCCAGGATGAATGTGTAACAGGGTGACCAAACCTGACTTTGAACTTCAGTGCAACAAAAGAAAGATGTTTCATTTTCCTAAATGGTGCTTGAAATACAAATTCTGTTTACATATAAATTATATGGAAATATGTTGTAGATAGAGTATATAAGCTGTAGTCCAGTTAAAGCATTAACAGTTAGCACAGGCATTCTAAGAATCTTTCAAAGATAACCCCAAATTTCTTTATCAAAATATTCTGAAGTTACATCTTTGCACAATAGTAACATTTAATTAAAATTAGTAGGAAATGAATGGTAGCTAGATGGAAATACACATTCAGCATCAAGTAGTACTGTACATGAAAGGGCTCTTACCTCTCAGTAAAGATTTGTTTACAGCAATGGTTTCCTGATAGCTTAGGATATTATTATATTACACATAATTGGGCTAAATTCTGTTTTTCTTACCTATGTGCTGGATTTTCACCAATGTCACCAGAACCACTGGTAGGTGTTACACAATATGGATTTTGACATGAGACAGCACTACTTTTTAAAAACTGCTTTTTGTCTTTTTAAATAATCCTGTCATGCACATTATAATTATTTGTAATGTGTTAAATTAATACGGCTGAACAATGACTTTAAAAGTCCATCTGTGCGTATGCCATTTTGAAATGCTATATTTTTCAGGATGTGATTTTCTGCTTTCAGTTTGAAATTTCTATGAAACTGAAAGGAAGAAAGGTGTCTAAAGCACAGATTTTTTTTTTTCTCATCTGTCAATTAACCACAGCTTAATTTTCCTTTTTTGGTTGTGCCATAAACTAGTTCTGAAATAAGACTCATTTTTATAAATAGGTGTAGACTGGCAATCTGATGCCAGTACTTGGAACTCAGACCTTTTATCCTCTATTAAAAGAATGTAATAAAAATGTATTATTTCTATAGCTCTAGCAGCTCTATATTAAAAAAAAAAAAATCTTAGCCCCTTAAATCTCATTGACTAACCCAGGCCAGCTACATGATTTTATAATCACTAAAACATGGAGGCTTGCCTTTGAACTTTCATGTCACTTCATCACCCAAGTGTTTTAATATGGGAGGAATATAAAGTGTTAGTGCCTGAAAAGCACAACTGAGTCAGTGATCACAGGGCCAACCATTTCCCTTTCTGTGTATAAATGTTGTCACTCAACATATACCAGTCTGATTTTTAGAGAAATGTCAAGTTGAATGATGTAGGCATGTCTATCTAGACAAGCAGTTACAAGAGAGCAGTTTAAGCTGCATCTGTTAATTCACGGAATTCTGTCACTGGAAAAGACCTGCAAGAAACCAACCATTAACCCAGCCAAGTCCGCCGCTAAATATAATGTTCCTAAGCACCACAGCTACACCTCTTTGAAACAGCTCCAGAGAGGGGACTCAACCACTTGCCCTGGGCAGCCTCTTCCAATGGTGGACAACCCTTTCAGTGAAGAAATACTTCCCGATACACAACCTGAACCTCCCCTGGTGCAAATTGAGGCCATTTCCTCTCATCTTGTGACTTGTTACCTGGGAGATGAGGCTGACACCCACCTCACTACAACCTCCTTTCAGGACTTGTAGGGAGTGACAGGGTCTCTATTTGAACTGTACCCAAGGAAAAGACTAATACTAGTGGCTGACAGCACATATTTTATAACCCAGGTCTCAAGTTCAAAATGTCTGGACCTGCCAAGAAGCTGTCAATAAAACACTGATGTCATTTTTTGGTGTGCATTCTTTCAGTGATAAACAGTTCTCAATGTGGCTTAACTATGCTTCTAAGGTGTTTACTAATTTAGAGCGTCCTCCCAGTGTTGTCCACCCTGTCAAGCTGAAGGGTTGAGTTTTTTTCCCATGTTACAGCTTTAGGCCAAAGTCCATTGTAAGGGAGCAGACATTGATTTTTATTTTTTTTAATTCCAGAATGATATTTGAGGGAATTTCAGACTTCATTCATTCAACAGATTTTTACTGTTTTCCAGTGAATGGTCCATGTGACATAATTTATAGTTTTCTGACAGTAGAAATCAAAGGGGCAGGGGGAGAGAGGGATACAGTAAATATCTTCCAAAATCACTTCTGTAAGTATTATTTTGCAAACTCCTTTCATGGTCTTAGAGTGAGGGCAGGAGGAACAAGAGTTGTAATGCAGTCATGCTTGCATGCGATTCTTGTTAGACGCAGTACAAATAGGAGCTGTTTAAATGCTTACATTTTTCTAGACTTGAAACTAATCTGATACGATACTGGCTTACTTTAACATTTGGGCTTCCTGTGCCCTTCAAAGAACTGCAGCAAATTTAAGTGTAATTTTCAGATAAGGTACTCTTCTTACTTGTCATACTTTATTACTTTGCAGACTACTTGAAAATAACCAATACAAATTTAAATCTATGATGCGTTATAATGTTGGACTATTGCTTCTATTACAAACTTATAGAATGGTAGGGGGGTTAAAATGGCTTCTGCGCGTATCTAGTAGACAAATATCATTTGCAAGCTGCTCTGTCTTACTACAAAACTGACAGGCTTTTAAAAATGAACAAGAACATGTTACAATTCTAAAATGTGAAATTTTCTAGAATTAATTATTGGTTCAAATACTGATGAAAACATAAAAATGGTGGCCTTTATACTGAACAATACAGTATAGGGGAATAGGATCAGAGAACTAGAACTCAGACTTACAAAGAAGTATTATTTTGCAATTCGTGTTACCAGCACATCACTTTTAAAGCAATTGAAATAAGAATCCAAGAAGAAAAATTGATGTGGAAACTTTCTTTAAGGGCTTAGAACATTATGTTGTTCGCTTGGTAAGCCATTATTGTCTTGCGTAAAACAAACTTAAGTCTCGGAAAATCTTGATAATTATTCACAAATCATTAAAAAAAAAAAAGGAAAATAAGTCTAACAGGTAATACATACGTACCTATATCATACACACAGAATCAGTTGTTCCAGTGAAAATAACACTTAATACATTCAAACTGGCTGGGTCCAAATACTCAGTTCTTCAATGTAGAATTAGTAGCTTTGTCTTGTATCCAGGTTTTCATCTTAAAAGCAGTAGCTCTTTTGCAATAAACTTTTTTAATCTTCATACACACATTTTGCCTTATTTATAGTTCAGAGATGGAGGGAATGGTGTAGTATTTAACTTGCCATAGTCACCTCCTTCCCCAGTTACAGTTCTTCAGACAGGTAGTACATGTGACTTTTCACCTGCTTTTACCAAATCAAAATATTTATACATTATTTTCTTTGTTAAGAAAAATAATTATAACTACACTTTTCTTTTAATCTCCCCCCATCCTCAGTACAACCACTGCTGAATTCAGGACGAGACTTATAAGAGTTTGAACAAAGGGATGTAATACTTAAATGCCATTGTGCAAAAGCAAAATGAAAAAAAAAAGAAGATAAAAGCCTTGATTTTAAAGCATGTAAGCATTGATAAAATTTTATTTTTTGCTACATGAAAACCCCTATGTACAAATCAGGGTAGAGTTAGGATTTTGTAAGGGAATAATTTTTTTCATCTCTTGCCTAATAGTTGTGTATTTTAGAAATCATTTTCAGTAATAGATTTTTTTGTCAAGACGGTTTTCATATCACATCTTTGGCTCTGGATTCCTGTATAATTTTTGTCTATTTTGTATATATAAAGCATAGAATACTGAAAAGATTTTAAAAGGGAAAGCTGAAATGCTTTGTCATTGTTTTGACTGGAAAATGGCAGCACTGTTCGATATTTTGAAAATGCTCTCCAAATAGGCATGAATATATATGGTTGTATTTGATATCACTTTTTTAAATAAATATGATTATAGCTTCTAATGTTTCTCTCTTCAGTATTTGCACATGTGCTTTCCCTTATGTGCGGATTGGGCACAGAATCATCAAACATTGAAATCTCATCCCTGGTATCAGTGGGCTTTGCACCAGAAGTGTGTAGACATCAGCAGTGGGGGAGTTTTCTGTTGCTGACATTTCATCATCTCTGATGTCTTTGCATCTGTTGATACTGTGAAAGTTGTGTAAAGACATTCCTGTTATGGAAGGAAGTTGGTGCCAATTATAGTTGTGTTACATCTTTAAAATTTGTATGCTTTGTAATTTTTAAAGTAAGTTACAGTTTCCTGTTTTGCTGCCAGAATACTCATTCTTTTTGTGACACAATGCATTGCTTTTGTAGCTTAGTCAAAACAGAGTATACGGGATGATTTCTGTGTGCCCTTAGGAACAATGTATGAAGTCAGTCAGCTAAAAAAATTACTTGCAATGCTAAATAGTCAGTTTCTAGTTTTGCAGGAGTAGTAATTAAAATGAGTGGGACAAAAAGCCTTCTGTGTTACTTTATTGACTACATGCCTTACTTGGCATTATAAAATTAACTACAATAGATAACATTTTTATCATCCCTAAATATTTTAAATATCTGCAGGACATTCCTGATCACAGTTGAAACATGCTAAGAGAGTTTCCCATACAGACTATTTAGCCAAACACTAAATGACACATCTTTACTGTCATAAGGACCCATGTGGGTTTTGTTAAACCAATGATCAGGGGTCTTTTGAGCATTGTAAACTTTTCATCTCCATTAAACCCAATATTGCAAATTAATAAAACTGATAAAGATATGTCTACATTCTATGCTCTATCACAGCACTAGTACTTCCTACAATTCTGATGCCTTTTTTTTTCAGCCAGAAATGGATTTGAAGTGGTGTGTGATTGGTCTTATTATGGATAATCGTAAGGGTGACAAGTATGCCATTTAATTAATATACTGGTAAAATCAGGTATAAACCTGACAGAAAAATTGTTCAGTGAAGAAGAGGGAAAAAATCTTTAATAAAGATTTTAACTTCTACACTTCTGGACCATATACCATGCCCAGCCTTAGGGCTGCCTATGAGTGACAGAGGATAGTAAAGCTAAAAGGTAATACAGTATTGCAGGCCAGCTACGAACCCTTCACCAAGGCTCTGCAAGATCCTATTTGGGAAGCAACGTATCTATCTGGTAATGTTTGCCAGCTTGTAACTCTACAGCATGTGTTTTGTGCCTGCTGCATTCTCAGACCTCTAAAAATCTAAGATTTCACCTGTGAAATGCTCTCCTCAGCTTAATTTTGCCGTTGATGTGGTGCTTTAATTACGCATCCCTCTTTGTAGTTATCAATTTGAAACGGGCAATGAGCCAGCTGCCCTGTGTTTTATTTCCAGTATCCGCATTTTTTTATAACAGTATCATGCTGACTGATACAAAACTGCTTTTTCTGTAACAGTGCAGTACTCCTTGTAGTCCCAGGTAATTTTAAATACCTCACTTGATCAAAAAGAACTTTGAATTGGACCAGTGTTGGGGTTCTGGCTGGAAATCCAACCAAGAATCACAGAAGGGACCACAGTGGGTCATCTGGTCCAACTTCCGTGCTCAAGCAGGGTGATCCCAGAGCACATTGCACAGAATTCAGATGATTCCTGTAAATCGCCAGTGAGGGAGACGCCACAGCCTCTCTGGGCAGTCTGTTCCAGTGTGCGGTCACTGCACAGTAAACAAGTTCTTCCCGATATTCAGGTGGATCTTCCTGTGCAGCAGTTTCTGCCCCTTGCAGAAACGTTGTCCTATTGCTGGGAACCACCGAGCAGAGCCTGGATCCAGCCTCCTGGCACCTCTCCTTGAGGAGACAGACATCGATTAGGTCCCCTCTCAGTCGCCTCTTCCCTTCCCTATCCACTCCATTTACACCCAAAGCAGCCGGGGCTTCAGGATCAGTGTGTTTTGTGAGAACACATATTCAGACACAAATCGTGTGTACTCCCGTGCACGGCACACTGCTTTGCTAATGGCCCAGGTCCCTCCCGCCGGGCGAGTTCCCGTTAATCACACGGCGCTCCACGCCGCCATCCGCCGCTCCCGCGCCCCGCCGCGGCTCCGCCACCATCCCGGCATCCTCTGCTTCCGCCTACACGCCATATCCGCCTCCGAGCGGGCGCTCTAGCACGGGCCGCCGCTCTCGATAGTGTTTGGGAGGGGTGTCATGGCGGCCGTTGAGGTGGCAGTGGCCGGAGCCGCCGGGAGGAGTCGCTGAGCCGGGACGGGACAAGACAAGACAAGCCGGGAGGAGCAGCTGAGCCGGGAGGATGCGCGCGGCGCTGGCGGAGGAGTTGCCGAGCCTGGTGTGCTGAGCCCGCAGCAGGAGCCGCGACCCGCTGTAGCGAGGAGAAGGGAGGCGGAGGCGGCCCCTTGGCCCGCGGGAACCGGCTGCGGGGGCCGCCCGGCGGGGCCGAGCGAGGCCCGGAGCCCTCCGAGCCGCGATGGCGTCGTGGCTGGGCGGGCTGGGCTCGGGGCTGGGCCAGTCCCTGGGGCAGGTGGGCGACAGCCTGTCCTCGCTCACGGGGCAGATCTCCAGCTTCACCAAGGACATCCTTCTGGAAGGCGCGGAAGAAGTGGGCGGTAAGGGGCGCTGGGGGCGGGCCTGGTTTCGTGAGGGAGCTCTTCCACCGGCTGCTGATCCCCTCCGGACCGACAGCGGCGGGGCCTGCGCTGCCCGCACCGGCCGGGAGGGAGCTGATCCCGGCTTGCTGGCTTTGCTGCCTTTGTTTTTGTTTTTATTCCGCTCTTGTGATCTCAGGATCTGGAGAATACACAAATATATTCCCAGGCTCTAATAGCAGACGTGAACCTGTTTTAGGCTTATTATTCAGAAGTTTCTGAATTGCATGAAGTGTTATGTTGCTCCGGAATGACAGCACTCAAGACTCTTTCCTGTTTGCTTAGTTTATCTAAACCCTCGGTTAATTAGTTAATTAGCTGCTTTTACACTGGTTCCATAAAACTGCAGAGTTGTAGTACAGAGGTTGTTTTGCCACGATGTGATCTAAGTCTGACGTGTCACACAGGCAAAGGTTCAATGTTTGTCATGTTTTTGTTTATATTTCCGTTGGGCCCCGAGAAACCTGTGTTCTACAATTCCCCTACAGCCAAGAAGGAAAATATGGCCCTTGCTTTTTAAGGGTTAGAAGCTAGAACGATTTCTCTTTAAAACATAAAGTTAAAGCAAAAAAAAAATCAGAGACATCAGAGTAAGATATTGTGTAAACCAATAGTAAATCTGTTCTAGAATATAATATTTTCTTCATATTTTTAGTAATGAGTTTTTGTTACAAATTTTTGGAAAAACTTCAGTAAAGCAGTTGTATAATGTGGTAATAAGTATCAATAGATTAATATCCCTAGTATTGTTTGCCATCTTGTAACTATGAATTATTTAATAAGTTAGCTTTCTCAAAACAGTGTTGAGAATAGGAACTGCAAAGAACAGCTAAGACTTCTGAATAGTCATCTTAAATGTGAAATTAAGCAATTCTGCTTTATTTACAACCTGTCAGCTATGGAACATTGTGAAAGAATCTTATAGAAACATACGTTGTATAAACCTTGTTGGCAAGCTGATACAATGGGTTTCGTATGGATGGCCTTTTTGGTACACAGGTAGAATGCTCAGAAGAGAGAAATTCTGACAACTGTGCAGTAATTTTTTTTTTCACTTTTCTGAAAGACTTACTTAGAATTGTTTTAAATTTCAAAATCCAGAGTAGTTTAATTTGGAAAGTTATTTTATGCTCCTGAGCTGTGCAGTAATCTAAGGTGTTTGTTTTGCTTTTAAAAAGATAATTTGTGAACTCACACATTTGTGCATGAGTTTGTGCAAGGGAGATGTACTGATGTTCAGTGGTTACTTCCAGGTGTACATCACTGCTAGATACTGCTGTCAACAACTTAATTTTCCTAAAAATTTCAGAGTAGTACATTTTTGTGGGTTACTAGACTCCAGGGTGTAAAGAATCTAGTGGCATCCAAGTATTCTTCTGTAAAGACCTCTAAATACTGTGTGGCCTAAACAAGGCTTTTCAAGTACTTCCTTACAGTTTGGGTTTTTTTAATTTCCTAGTTGGTGAAAGTTTCCTAGTTTTTAGTATTAACTCTTACATTCCATGTTTCAACTGCCATCAGTTGTTTATGGATTATGGACTTGCACATCTTCTGTTTCACAGTTTTCATGTGTAAATCGTTGCCTCTAAGTGCTTGAGCTGTCTCAGTTTTAAACAGCACGTAGGAAATTATGAAATATAGTATTTACTTGGAAACTGTACTTATTTCAAATGTTGAGGTACTGTCAAGGTTGCTTTATAGTCAGTTCAGGATATTTCTCATTGATAAAAGGAAATGTGGTGTTTCTGTCCATTAAAGGTGGGGCATAGGAGAAATAAGCATAGTCAATTTGAGGAAGATTGATCATTAAAATGTATCTGGAATTTTGTGCTTTTTCTATTGGATGAAGTGGAATAGTAGATGTATCACCTTTTTAAGAGACAGTAAGCCTTACAGGGTTGATGTTTTGTTGTGTGGGTGGTTCATTTTTTATTCTGAAAATTCAGTCACTGTTATATGTATTTAATGGAATTAATACTTGTTTTGAAACTTTACATGGCATTACAGAGAAACACATAACTCTCAGGTCAGGAGCAAGTCTGAAATGAGAAACAGATTCAGGGACACAAAATAGTCAAGTGAAACATTTTTATCTCCCTTACTTTAAAGCTTAAATCCATACTAATCTGTTAGTGCTTTGATTTGATTTAAAGCCTAAATATAAGTGAACTAAATTACATTCAGAAAGACTGTCTGCAAAATAATTCTTACAGTGTTCTGATAAAAGCAGCTTTTGATATTTACCTAGGAATGAACATTAAAGCAGTCTGAAGTAAGATATGTATTAATAACTGGTCTTAACAGATTGAAAGGACTGTAATTAAAATGAAAATTTTTACTTTCTTTCAGATGCAGCGACAGAACTCCACGTGTCCAATTCTAGCCTCAGAGAAATAGAAAGTATTAATGCAGCACAAAAGCTTGAAGTAAGAAATTTTGAAACACTATTGTAATTAAAAGCAATGCATAGGATTTGTTTTGTATCAAGTTGAAATATTGCACTGAAGTTGCTTGTCCTTGGGTAAATCCAGAAACAAGGGTGACAGTGGCATTAGAATGTGACTTTTTGTGACAAACTGCCATCATAGTTAGGGAGGCACATTTGTTTACTGGTGTATGAATGTGGTGCAAGTTTTCATGTTTTGCTGACTGCTGCGTGCTGTGACTGTTCCTGCCTGTCATGTGGACTGGGACTGCAGCAGTAGGCTTGCCTCTGAAAAGAGTGGGCATTTTTCCTGGTTCTGCTCTGTCTCTGTTGTCCTAGTGTATGGTCATTTTGACATAGCTATGGCTGCTCATGCTCCTCTGAAACCACTTAAAATCTCTTGTGCCTTCATGGAAAGTGGCTTTGTGCACTCTTATAAAGGACTTGTTGGTCTTGTGACTTTATTTATGTATCTAAACAAACAACTTTCATGTATGTCTTCAGTGCTCAGGAGCATTGTGAAGTTAAGATACTATTTTGGGGACATAACTGTTCCTGCTTGTCCTCTTTCTAGTTTTTTGCCGTCTGCTATTGACTAAGGTCAGAGAGAGAACCCTGGATATTAGCTCCAATTTGTGCTTTGTGGCTGTTCCTAAATTCTACCTGTGGATGTTGCTAAGATCTAAGTGATTCACCCCTGAGTTTTTTAATCCTTGGCATTTATCTCTGGTCATCACAAAACTTTTTCTGAAAGTGAGCTGGAGTCCATGCCATATAGAAATGGAAAGCTTGGATGTGACCATGATTTTGGGCCCACACTTGAACATTGCTGTTACTGTGGGTTTTGAATGAAATAACATGAGGAATCTGTACAATTTAACTTACTTCTTTGCTGTTCAGTAGCCTTTTGCTTTTCTGATTCTTTGAGGACTGTTCTGAGTTTACCAATATTCATTTCTCATTTTTGATAGAATGATAGACTGAAAAAAGTCTGTAGTGACTTAGAAGAAAAGCATGAAGCAGCAGAGCTGCAAATAAAGCAGTTGTCTATCGAGTACCGCAATCAGCTTCAACAGAAAGAGGTAGGATACAGAGTAAAATTTCTTAGTAAGTATGTCCAATAAACTTACCTGTTGTGCTGTTTAATTCCTTTGTTACAGTGTCTATTCTCTTCCAGTGGAACTACTGGTCACAGCTATGGTTTCTTGGTTTGTTAATGTAGGCTAAGACATATTTCATTGAATTATGTAATGCAAGCCAAGCTGCTAGGAGATAGTTGAGACAAGAGAAAACACTCTGGGAATGTTATGCAGCTGACAGAATTTCTGTTGTTTCTGGGATCACTGTGAGAAAAGACACTATATACTGCTTTGTATTTCTGATTCAGTTACTTTTAAGGAAGGCAACAGGAACAAATTCCCATTTGAAGCAATTATTTTGTCTTTAGATATCATTATTTATCTTAACATACACAATTAAAGAGGACAGAATTAGCTTTCAAAATTTGTGAAATGTCCCTTTGTGATGGAAGCATCAGCTTTATAGCCTACTGTATAACACGAGATTTCATAGACCTAAATGAAGAAAGTTGCCAGCATGCCAAGAGTTACACAAAAGGGAGTTTTATTTCTGCTTTATTCACAAATTCATGTGGGAACTAGAGGAAGCAGAACTATGAGATGTATAAAATTCTAATTGTTAAATACAGTAACAAAGTTGCTACAAGACAAATTACATGCAACTAATTTCACCTTATTGTAAATGAGTAAATTTTCAATACATTGAGTTGTTAAGCATAAAAGAAATCAAAAGTAGTAAAAATGACTGGAAATGCATCATATGTTGCTAAACTTTCATATCTGAATACTGTCTTTATATAGTTAAATTTTTTGTATAATCTATTAGCCTGGATATTGCTATACTGCTTGTGTACCTTGGCTGCTAAAAAAACCTTGTGTCTCTGTGTGAGGTACTTTATAACACTTGAGCTAAGGGCTTTTTTCTCCATTATGAGAATGTTCAGGGTGGTTTTTTTTCTTTTTCTTTTTTTAGTGAAAGTGATCTTTATTTGTGCTGGGGGGAAATTGTTTGTTTCACTTTTCAGAAGGCCACAAAGGGTAAAGTAGAGTGTGTTTTGATATTCTTCTTATTCAAACAATGCATTTTATTTTGTATGTTCAGGTGGAAATCAGCCATCTAAAAGCCAGACAGAATGCACTACAGGAACAACTGCAGAAAGTACAGACAGCTGCTCAGACTGCTCAGTTGGGATCTGGTGTTTTGCCAGCAGCCACTGCATCGACCTCCTATGTTCCAGAGGTCAGACATTCCTCAGGTTTTGAAGGAGATGACATGGATTTCGGAGATATAATCTGGTCACAACAGGAAATAAACAGGTTGTCCAATGAAGTTTCCAGGCTCGAATCGGAGGTTGACCACTGGAAGCAGATTGCAGTGGTGAGTGGTTTCTCTTCTACTCTGCCTTTCCCTCTCCCCTCCAACTTACTGTTTTCATTGCATTTTGTGGATTAGGAGTGGATCTTTTGGAAGTTCATGCTAAAAAATGTCTAGAAGCAACATGTTTTGATGGAAAAGCTGTAACCTTCTTGCTGTCACATGATTAAGGACACATTCAGTGACCAACTTCCAAATGCTTTTTTGCGATGCTTTTCTGCATGATTTGTCAAGTTAGGTAAAGGGTTTCATGAACATTCACCTAGAATGCTACTTTAGGGTTTAATTTTTGTTCAGCTTTTCAAAAAAATACTGCCCTTCCTCCTGGCTATGATAATGATTTTTACTGATAGAACAGTACTGTTCAAAGTAATAGCTGGATACTTGCATACTCTTTATACCTTCTCTTCTCTCAGTCTTTGATATGTCAGTTATAATTCATGGTCTGTTGAGACCAAAAAGGGTATAATCTTTCAAGCTGCTGCTGACGTGAGTTATAATTTTTCAAGGTATAGCCTGATTTCAGAAGTATGCTTTTCCCATGTGAAAATACTCAAAACTAAGCAACTCTGTTGTCTTACTATGAGCAATAACAGCCCCCAATCCAAACTTTTACCCGTTTACATGTAGTAATGTAATAATAATAAAAATCCATGGAAAATTAAAGTGTTTCCATTAAAATGTATTTTTTTTTTTAAAATCAAAATTACAGTGGATTTTTATTTTGCTTCATGTTAGCTTTGTTGTTTTTACTTTTGAGTATCAGTAGAGGAAGCATTTACGTAAAAAATATATGTATTTATCACAATTTTCATAGGGATATGTGGTTTGGGTTTTTTTCAGTCTTCCAAAGTGCAAGGCACAGATGATGCTGAACAAAGTGAAATATGCAAACTACAAAATGTTATTAAGGTAAGATGACAAACTAGTCTCCTTGTGCTTTACTCTTTGTGGTTTTGCATATGGTTACATGACTTGTAAATACTTTAACTAGCTCTAGTACAACGTTATTAAAAATGCACAGGGGCATGTCATAGCACAGGAACATTTCAGTCAGCAGTACAATATTTTAAAATGGTTACTCTGAGAAAGGGTATTTGTATAATTTGATAATTACAGTATGTTAGCTTGAAACAATGACATTAGTACTTATGAGGGCAAATCACTTTGTGAAGCTGTTGATAACTTATGAGGCTGTATTTTAGATACACAGAATTTCTCCCTTTTCAGAAACATCTTGCCTTTCTTTGTTGAAGATGCAAAATATGGATTTTACATGTCATCCTAGAAAGTTACTAAAAATGCATCCTAGTGTATCCCCTTTGTATGTAACACTTGTAATTGCTTTACATTAGTTTAACTTCTGCTGTTATGTAGAGCATACTATTTGTGTAAACATATTTTTTAAAGGAATTTCTTTCAGCACGTTTAAAAAATCCGAATCAACAAAAGTCAAGAAACTTGACTTCTGCTGTGAGATAAATCCTTTAATTAGACTAGGGAAAACTTCTTTTCTTTCTTTCATGTTCTCTTTCTTTCATAAGAAGACACTGTGCTGTATTTTGCCGCTTTGTTTCTCTAATTATATTTTTTAGGAGCTCAAACAGAATTTAAGTCAAGAAATAGATGAACATCAGCATGAGCTGTCAGTATTGCAGGATGCACACAGACAGAAGTTGGTAGAGATAAGTCGCCGACACCGAGAAGAACTGCATGAATATGAAGAGCGAATTGAAGAACTTGAGAATCGGTTACAGCAAGGTCTTTGTTACCATATGCTTTCTATTTTATTTTATGTAGAGTGAGTTTTGGTTAAAGTGTTGAATATGCATGTGGCAGTACAATAGATACCAAATATATGATGTTTAGAATTTGAATTTCAATTTCAGTTCAGCTTCATGTTTAAGACGTCCTGTATCTTTCATTCACTCTGGTTGGCTTAAACACTGGAATGATAGCATTTCAGCTGTGACATGTATCAGTCTGGACGGTCATTTTCTATACATACCAATTGTTGTGCTCTGAATTTTACACTTTCTGGGTTGGTTTTTTTAACTTACACTGAATATAGGTGTGGATGAGACATACCGAATTCAAGATATGAAAATAACAGCACAAAAGTATCTTTTATGGGAAGTACTATGTTCCAATTGGATTACTTAACAAAAGCTCAAAGATTGGGTAGTGAGACCCTGGAACCAGTTGCTCAGAGAAGTTGTGGATGCCCCGTTTCTGGAAATGTTCATGGCTAGGTTGGATAGGACCCTGAGCACCCTGATCTAGTGGATGGCATCCCTGCCCATAATGCAAGTGTTGAAACTAGACGATCTTAAGGTCCCTTCCAACTCAAACCATGCCGTAATCCTATGATTGCCATAAGGACCACAACCTAAGTGTGTGGCATGACTACAATGTAGAAGCTCAGTAGTTCCCACAAGGAACTTTTTCTTGCCTTGTAAGTATTTCATATTCCCTAAAAATAATGATGTCATTTAGGTTTCCTCTAGAGGCTTCTTTGCACAAATACACAAGCTTTGCCTGTAAACCTCTATTTACCTGGTAAAGCTTGGACTTCTAAAGAGTATATACTCTCCTTTTGGAATGAGAAATCTGTTCCCTTCTTGGAAAGAAGGGAAGTATTTTCACAGCTTCTCTAACTTCTAAGGTAGTACTGATAGGGAATTCATTTCTTAAAATCAGATGCCTGTTAAGATGTAATGTGTTTTTTCACTTTGCATACGTACACCAGCGGGACTAATTTAAGGAAGTCTAAGTTAGAAGTCCCTTATCTTACATTACCAATTATCTGCAAAATAAATACCATTAGTGACTTTAGAAGAACTGGTATTTTATATTTTTATTTTGTTTGTTCTGTCTGATAACATGATAAGGACTAGGGCAGGGGCAAGTGTTTGCGCTGACACCGAAGTGAACTCACAAATAGTGTGCTTTCATTTTTTTCTATACTGTCCTGATGATGCCTTTTTGTACTCTTTAACTTACCTGGAAATTGTAGGAGATTGTACAGAAATATAAAAGTCAGTATAGTATGATAGTACGATGGATCTGTAAAAAGATGAATTCTGAAAAAGTTTTTCTTCAGTTGAAAAGCTTAGTGCATCATTTAACAAATTATTTGTAGCAAATTGTTCCCTATAACAACCATTTGGTAAACCTTTGAAATGTAATTAATTAAATTATAAATGGATTTTGCATCAATCTGAATTATTTGGGATTTAATAAATTATTTTTAGAAAATTGAGAGATTCCAAATCCTGATAAATTAGATTGTCATCTCCTCACCAAGAGAGGAGGACATCAAGTATATTCTAATTAAATTGCAAACAAAATGTCTTGCAACACTTACCATTTAAAGTTATTTTGAGCCAAGCATGTGAAAGTGTTCAAAAAGCTACTTATCAAACCAGTAATATGTATAGTACACCTTCAAATGTTAAGCCTATTTAACTAAGCTTTCTGTTGATGATGACCATGTTTTTGTTTTAGGCTATCTCCCTCTGTCAGAAGAGGTGAAAGAAGAGAAGTAAAAAATCTAGAGTGATGGTTTTGGTTAATATTGCAAATAATCTCTTTTGTCTTTTAGATGTTGTGAGCATGGATGCTGTGGATGACTCTAAAATTACTGAACAGAAAAAAAAGGCTCAGAGTCTAGATGGAGGAAAAGTAGAAGAGTTGCAGGTTGTAAAGGACCTAGAGGATGAAATAAGAAAATTAAATCACAAATTGTCTTCTGCAAAAGCAGAAAACAAAAATCTTCTGAAAGAGCAAGAATTTGCAAAGCTAGATAAAATCCAAATAGCACAAGATTATGAAAAGCTTAAATCTGACTTTAGTGTGCTTCAAAGATCTGTGGCAGAGCAAGATGCTCTCCTGAAAGAACAGAAGCAGCTCCAATCAAAGACATCACTACCACAAGATGTTGTCAGACTACAGCAAGCATTGTTAGGTACTAAGATTATTGGGTTTTTATTATTATTTTTTATTTTTAGTTTATTTTCACAGGTTTTCACTTTTAAAACTCAAAATTTATTTTATGAATTTGAAACTGAATATGAGAATATGTACCTTTTAAGTATTGCTGTTTTAGGAAAGCATTTTCCATTGAAGTAAGGTGAAGCAAAAAAGAGAATGTTGTTAGGACTAGCGTGGTTATCATAGCTTCTGATTAGGGAAGTAATCATGTCTGCCAACTGTTTGGTAGGGTTTTTTTTCTTTAAAAGTAAGTAAGCCTCAATAGAAGTTGTTTGTTTAAATTCAAAAATACATTCTTGTGTGTACGTATAAAGGTACTTGGTTGCTAATATCTTCTTGAGGAAACACTAATACACCTATATAAGGAATATATCTGTAGGTAGAAAATATTTTAATATTGCATAACTGATAAACTGTAGCACCAAAGTCCTTCTAATGTGGGATCAGTTGTGAAAGTAATGCTCTGCTTTGTGGTAGTGACTGATGGTACATTAGAATCTTTTATGGCACTGATGCTTGTCATCACAAAATGCTGTGAAACTATTCTCTTCTGAGTAGCAGAGTTCTATTTGGGCAAGGTGGGAGGATGATTTTGTTTTATTGTTGTTTGAAAAGTAGTAAAATTATCTATTTTATTTCATTTTCCTTTATAGAAGCAGAAAATGAAATAGCAAGACTTTCCAATTTAAATCAGGTAAAGCAATTTCTAAATTAAGCCAACAAAAAAGTTCATAACAATAGTAACTGGTGGAAAGAAAACACACGTTTTGGTAGTTTTGGTTTTTTTTGAACATTCACATTTCTATATAAATAACATTGTAATGTAAAAAGAAATAATTGTAGTTTAATTCTATAATTACACATGGAGTTTATAGAAACAATACATTTTTACTTGTGAAACTCCACAGTGTATTCTATTAAGGAAAACCATTCAAGTTCCACCTCTCTCATTGTTACCTCAAAAACTGTAACATACATTTTTAAAGTACTAATAGTACATTCTGTAAAATACGTCATTTTTCACTTCTGCTGTAGCGTGTTTCAGTTTTGGCACTTATCAGTTGTGAAATATTTCTCTTCTATGTAATACTCGTAAAAATACTGCATTCCATCTTACTGATGAAGTGAAACAATGGAACATAATACACCTTTAGTTTTTGGCATGGTTGACTTGGTCTTTTATAAATTCTCAGACTTGAGAGACTTGGTTTATTTTACTTTGTATCCAGTAGTATTTTTCAGCTGAGATTTTCTGTGTTTTGTATTCATTCAAGGTTTCCCATAGCATTTTTCAGAATGATGTTATTTAGATGCCCTTGCCATCCTGTCTCACCATGCAGCCTGCTGTGTTTAGGGTGGCTTTTGCAGTTATAATAGTTTATCCCAGCTGTCAATCCATACCTCACAGGTGGATGTAACTTCTTATCATACCATGGCTTTTTTTGCAGAAGTTTATAAACTGCACTCATAAACCAAGTGATGAGGAAATAAATGTGTATATATGAATAGTAGAGACAAATACTTCACAATCAAGAATTTTATTTGTAGTATTCTGTAGGCTTAGAGATTCTAACATAATTTCAGCAAGATAAAGTCTGATATTTACAATTTTTTTTTTTTTTTTATTTTGAGGGACTTGAGAAGGAACTGACAAGTACACAGCATAAACATGAGAATATTCTTTCTTCGAATACAGAGGATCAGAATTCAGAAATAAATCAGTTAAGACAAGATTTGGAAAGAAAAGAACATGAATTAGATGAAAGTGTTGCTGAAAGAGAAACATTAATAGCAGAGTTGGAAGAACTAGACAGGCAGAATCAAGAAGCTACTCAGGTAATAAGTACTGCAACTAATTATTGAACTGCTGAATAAATGTTTAGAATTCTGTGTGTGTGTTTGTCTTTTAAGTTGATCTTTGAACATAGATAGCAGGGAAATATAAGTTATCCTCTGAGGTCTAAAAAGAAAATATGGGCCAGTATTTCTCCATATCTACCATCTCAATGTGAAATTTTGAAGTGCAAGTAAAGCCCACTTATTATAGATAAAGGAGTAATACAGCGTGTCAGCTATCCTTAAGGAATGTTACTTTACGAAGTCCAGTTCAATAGTCCCTGATTTTTCATTGCAACATTTCTGATGAAATTTATCCTGGTAGTATTCTGATCTGTCTTGCGACAGTATGCATTACAATGACTGTTTTCCTTTTAAAATTTAAACTTTTTTCCTTTTAAAAATTTTAATTATGTTGAATATTTAAGTTACTTTATTGCAAGTTCCTTATAATATGAGCATTCGTGGAGTAAAAAAGTCACCAACTACATATAATCAGAATTAAATTGCACCTTTTTGTCAGTTCCAGTATATTTGACCTGTAAACTTAAGAGTTGCAAGCCATGTGTTTTCAATTACTGATTTACCAATGAATCACCTATGAAATGAATCCAAACAAGTATGTTGAAACAAGAAGTTGAAAATAGAATATACAGATAATTTAAAGGTAGTGCCACCCTTTTTTAAAGCAAATTTGTTTGCTGAATTCCCACTGTCTTGACAAATCCTAACAGTTCTTTTTTTTTAAAGTCTTCTTTTATTTCTTGATTTAGGTAGTTAAGGTTCTTTTAGGAAGGATGGTGTTCTTTTTTTTTTTGTAGTGAGATGTAATCTGTCCCTGTTTGATATTTGGTTTTAATTAATTTAGCATTGGGTAGTTGATACTACTTGACAACTTTTCTTGGCAACTAAGAAACGTTTTTTTCCTCTGAGTTTTTTTTATTGTTCAGAGGGTAAAAGTGAATGAAATGCCTAGTTCAACTGGTTCTCCAACCCTAATGAATTCTGTTTTGTGTTCATTTCCAGCATATGATTACACTGAAAGAGCAGCTGTCAAAGCAACGCACAGAAACTGATAGTATCATCAAACAGCTGAAATTTGACATAGATTGTGAAAGAAAGAAAGTATCAGAATTAGAAACTGAGAAGATGAAAACTATTAAGGAGTTAGATAGTCATAAAGAAAAACTAAACCAATGTTCATATGCACTTAATGATTTGCATATAATTAAGCAGCAGCTACAAGGTAATACTAAAGAGCTTCAGGAACAATTAAGGAAAGCCCAGGACTGTAATTTGCATAGTAAAAAAGAAATTGGCGAGTTGCAGCAGAAACTAAAAGAAAGAGAGGAGGAACTTCGTGTATCCTTGAGCCAGTTAACAGAAAAAAGTAATGAGGAATCTAACAACACTTGTCAAGATCTGATTCTGAAAGAAAGAGAAGTTGCAAAACTACAGAATGATGTTTCAGAAAACAAACAACTAAATGAAGATTTACAGAAATCTCTGTCTAATCTTAGAACAGAAAATGGAGAGCTGATAGCAGCCATTGAAGAACTAAAACAGCAGTTAAGTGATGCCATTTCTGAGAAAAAGAAAGTTTATTTGGAAAAAGACACTGTTGTGGAGGCTTTGAAAATGGAAAAAAAACAGTTAGAGAGTGAATTAAATGAGACAGAGAAGAGGCTTTTGGAACAAGCACATAATTATAAGCAAACTATCGAGGAGTTGTCAAATGCCCGGAGTATGGATACCACTGCACTGCAGCTTGAACATGAGCGCCTGGTTAAGCTCCATCAAGAGAAAGACTTTAAGATTGCAGAGCTTAAAAGGAGCATTGAGCAGATGGAAATTGACCATCAAGAAACAAAAGAAATGTTGACTACTAGCTTAGGTGGACAAAAGCAGTTGACAGATCTCATAAAAGAGAAAGAGGTATTCATTGAAAAATACAAAAATCAAGCCTTACAGGTGAAGCAGGAACTTGAGGAATATATGAAAGTTTCAAAAAAGCAGGATGTCTTAAAACAGAACTTGGAGGAAAAAGACAGAAGTCTTGCAGTCATGAAGGAAGAAAATAATCATTTGAAAGAAGAAATTGAACGCCTTAAGGATCAGCAAAGTAGATCTACACCTGTGGTTGAGCCTAAAACTTTGGATATTATTATTGAACTTGAAAGTGAGGTAACACAGTTAAAAGTGATAAAGAATAATCTTGAAGAAGAAATAAAAGTTCACAAAAAAACAATAGAAGATCAGAATCAAACAACAGTGAAACTTCAGCAGTCACTGCAGGAGCAGCGAAAAGAAATAGATGAGTCCAAATTTCAGTGTGAGCAAATGAATGTCACACATGAAAGACTCTTTTTAGAGAAAGATGAGGAAATCAAAAACTTGCAGAAAACAATTGAACAAATTAAAACTCAGTTGCACAAAGAGAGACAGATTATTCAGACTGATTCTTCTGATCTTTTTCAGGAAACCAAAGTTCAAACTCTTAATGGAGAAAATGGAAATGAAAAACATGACTTATCTAAAGCTGAAATTGAAAGACTAGTGAAAGGTATCAAAGAAAGGGAGATGGAGATTAAGCTCTTAAATGAAAAGAATGTTTCTCTAAGTCAGCAAATTGATCAGTTGTCTAAGGACGAAGTTGGTAAACTTACTCGGATCATTCAAGAGAAGGATTTAGAAATACAAGCTCTTAATGCCAGAGTTTCCTCAGCTTCCTACAGGCAGGATGTTCTGTCCCTTCAGCAGCAGCTGCAAGCCTATGTTAGGGAAAGAGAACAAGTCCTAGCAGTTCTAAGTGAAAAGACAAGGGAAAACAGTCAGTTAAAAACAGAGTATCGTAATATCATGGACATGGTTGCTGCTAAAGAAGCAGCTTTGGTGAGGTTGCAAGAGGAGAACCGAAAGTTATCTAATAGATCTGAAAACAGCAGTCAAGACATGTCTAGAGAAACTATTCAGAATTTGTCCCGTATCATTCGAGAAAAAGATATTGAAATAGATGCCCTAAGTCAAAAATGCCAAACCTTATTGACTGTCTTGCAGACATCCAGTACAGGTGCTGATAATGGGGCAGGAGGTGTGAACAGTAACCAGTTTGAGGAACTTCTGCAAGAGCGTGATAAACTAAAACAGCAAGTAAAGAAAATGGAAGAGTGGAAACAACAAGTAATAACCACGGTTCAGAACATGCAGCATGAGTCGGCTCACCTCCAAGAAGAGTTACACAAGCTGCAAGCACAAATTTCAGTTGAAAGTGATAGTACTTCAAGGCTGCAGGTAGATTATAATGGTTTGATTCAGAGTTATGAACAGAATGAGAAAAAGCTGAAAAGTTTTAGTCAGGAATTAGCACAAGTTCAAAACAGCATAGGACAGCTTTATAACACTAAGGATCTTCTCCTGAGTAAACTGGATTTGGTAACACCATCTGTAGCAACAGCTCCCACCGTTTCCCAGCTTTCCGGTGTTCAATACAGTCCTCCTGAAGCACTCAGTGAGGAGTGTAAACTCCTTCAAAATGAGTTGGAACAACTGAAAAAAAAGTTACAAGAAAAAGATTCAACTATTAGGACTCTTCAGGAAAACAATCAGCGATTATCTGATTCTGTTGCTACAGCATCAGAGATTGAAAGAAAGAGTCAAGAAGGGACTGAATCAGAGATGAGGCAGATCAAAGAAAAACATGATGTGTTACAGAAATCACTTAGAGAAAAAGATATATTAATTAAATCTAAAAGTGATCAGTTACTTTCTGTGAGTGAAAATCTTAGTAACAAAGAAAATGAAAATGAGCTTTTGAAGCAAGCTGTAACTAATCTAAAAGAAAGAAATTTAATTTTAGAAATGGATATTCGAAAACTGAAAGAAGAAAATGAAAACATAGTTGCAAGATGCAGGGAAAAAGAAACAGAATTCCGTGCACTTCAGGAGACTAATATGCAATTTTCAATGATGCTGAAAGAGAAAGAGTTTGAGTCTCACTCAATGAAGGAAAAAGCTCTTGCTTTTGAGAAGCTGTTGAAAGACAAAGAACAGGTATGTAAGTTCATGCTTATGACTATCTCTTAAAACTAGACAACTTCAAAATAATACTCTTCCTAGATATTTTTCTGTGTTGCAAGGCCATAGATGTCCTGGCCTTTTCCTTGTTAGATCAGTAATATCTTTACACTCTTCCTGGCAAAGACTATGCCTCTGGTAAAACCGTTGGCCATGTTTGAAATACTTGTTTATGTCTTCAACAGGGAAAGACAGGAGAATTGAATCAGCTGTTAAATGAAGTTAAATCAATGCAGGAAAAGGCTGTTACTTTTCAGCAAGAGAGAGACCAAGTCATGGTAGCACTCAAACAGAAGCAAATGGAGAGCAGTGCCCTGCAGAGTGAGGTACCACCAAATAATTTATAATTGCAAGAAATAAATGAATAAAGAGTAACAAACTGTATCCACATCTGTAATGTTTTTTGGATTATTTTAGTAACAATCACTTGTTAAAAGCACTTAGAATTAATACACTGCAATGTGCTTCAATGGGCATGCGTTACATTTCCCTAGGTTTTTTTTTTTTGTGAGAAGTGATAGTCCAAGCAACTTAAGGTATGTTCTACACAGGTACAGCATTTGCATGAGAAGGAACAGCGCCTAAATCAGGAACTGGAGAGGTTGCGGAATCACCTTTTAGAAATGGAAGACTCCTACACCAGAGAGGCTTTAGCTGCAGAAGACAGAGAGGTCAAGCTAAGAAAAAAGGTTTTGATTTTGGAAGAAAAACTTGCATCCTCATCTACTGCAGTGGAGAATGCCAGGTAGTCTTTTAAATATCACAGTTAACTGGACTGGTGCTGATGGCTCTATCATACTGAATTGCTGTCCTGTAACATACTAAGCACGTGAGAAAACAAGAAGATAAGAACTTTTGTTACTCAGAATCAAGAGGGTGATTTGAAATATACTTGGCTACTGTTGAGAATTTAATGTATTTCTCCTTCTAGTAGCAATTATTGAAATCTTACATTGTCAACAGTGCTTAGAACTAGAAAAAAAATCCTCAACCCGTCAATTCAGTTGTGTGTTAAAAAAGAGTGACTTAACTTACTTTGAAGTCAAGGCTTCATTCAGTTTGAAGGAGTCTTATTTTATACACTTCAGTGTGCAGATGTGACTGTCATGCTTTGTGAACTGCTTTTGAGACACATACACATTCTTACTTTGTCCCTGATACCATGGAAAGTATACACTGCTGAGAACTTCCTTCTTCTTAGTGTAAACATATAGAGCAAGATGCACTGGATTTCTCATGGGTAGCAGACTCTGGGGGGCTAGAACCAGTCATGGGGGTTTTTATTTATTTGCCATAAACAGTTTTTTCAGCTGGAACAATGAAAGCCCAGGTATTAAAATTACTCATTGCTTACCTTAACTGCTTTAGTATCTTATTTAAACAAATTTTACTTGCTTCAAGCAAAATAATTCTTTTTTTCATGTTATTACAGTTGTCCAAATGAAGAAGTATTTTAATTAAAAATATGTATGTAGCTGTAGTCTTGGGTTTTGGAGTTTTTTAAGCACTGAAGATGGATTCTGCTCTTAACTTTCTCAGGAGATTTCCAAGTTGAGCAGAATTTTTTGTGAAAAATTCAGGAGAAAGTGTAAGTGTTGGGAGAAGGTCTTGTGAAATCTCAATGTTTCTTAATTCTACGTCAAACTTTTCAAATTCCTTTCAAGAAATACCTCCTGTTTCCCAGGCAATATGATCTGCACTCTTTAAAGACTGGCATAGGAGTAAATCAGGTTCAGAATATTTTTGCATAATGGGAATGTAAATAGAGCATTCAATCGCTAGTATGTAGCAAGCTATACTGAGTTCTTGGAGACTGGGTTTAAAAGTAAAAGCTGGTAGAAAGAGAAAGACCTATTGATTTATAGTAATTGAAGCAGACAATTAGCAAGATATGGATTCTTTTCTTTTTTTTTTTCGTAAAGAGGCTGTTATAATAATAAACAAAAACTAGGATTTTTTCTAATGCATTTCAAACAAAAGAAGTTAGCTGGGTTTTTTTTTTTTTTTATTTTCAAAATTTTGTTTGCAGACTTCTTTAAAATCTCTTTTTAGGTTGGGTTTGTTTGTTTGTTTTTGAAGAGGAATTGGGGGGCAAAAATGCCATAATTTTTGTAAGTTGAGCTGAAAAATTTGTGGTAAGCTATTTTTTGCTGGGATTTAATTTTCTCTGTGATAACTTCTGTAATTTAAGTAATGTATCTTGTTTTCATTAAGTCATCAGGCTAGTCTGCAAGTTGAATCTTTGCAAGAGCAGTTAAACCTGGTTACCAAACAGAGAGATGAAACTGTTCTGCAGCTGACCATCTCCCAGGACCAAGTGAAGCAGTATGCACTGTCTCTGGCCAACCTGCAGATGGTACTAGAGCAGTTCCAACAGGGTAAGGTTTGTCAAGAAATAGCAAAGATTGCAACAAGTACTTTTTAGCTGGGATAGTTACCATATTTTGGTGCTTTTGAAATATTAGTTACCTGGTTTCCTTTTTGATAGCCTGAATTTCAGAATCTATTGTCCATTAAAAAACTTAAAAAACCAATTCTGTGAAAACTGTTGATCAGTATCACATTTATGAAACTTGAATTCTTCCTCTACCTCATGAAGACCAGCTATGATAATGCTGAGGTTTTGCAATTGCATATCCCAAGAAAAGTCACATATTGTAAATTAGGATTGTTTTGTTTTGTCTCTTATTTTTTATCCTTCAGAAGAAAAAGCTATGTATTCAGCAGAACTGGAAAGACACCAAAAAGAGAGTGCAGAATGGAAGAAAAAAGCAAAAAACCTAGAAGAAAAAGTTGTATCACTGCAGGTGGGCTGAATAATGAAATTGAACCTTGTGAAACTAAATTTTAATTCTTGACTGAGCAAGCAAAGTAGCATTCTTCTGCTGACCCTCTAGTGTGTAAACACTCTGAGAGTGTTTATAATCCAGTTATTTGAAAGACCAAGTGATTGGAGTCTCTTCATATGTTATGTCTGATGTATGTTGTATTAGCATAATTGTGATAGCAATCTCCCTTGCTTCTCTTTTTGTCCCTTTCCAATCCTCTATTTAGGAGAGTTTAGAAGAGGCAAATGCTGCCCTGGATGCAGCATCCAGGCTTACTGAGCAGCTTGACATCAAAGAGGAGCAGATTGAAGAGCTTAAGAAAGAAGGTAACAACATTTTTTTCATTTCTGCTTAAAATACTTCAAGCAGCTCAGGAGACTACGTAGTATTCCTAGAAACTTACCAAAATTCATATCCTATGAGAGAAAGACTAATTCTGTGCTGCATTCTGAGGTCTTCCTTGTTTGTAAAGCAAATAAGAAAAAGTATGTTTACCTTCTGTTAGGGATCTTTCTCGAAAGAGAGCCCTGTAGTTTTCTGGGTTTTGGGGTCTTTTTCCCTGTAAATACCAAGACACTTGATTTAGCTCTGTAAATGTCTTTTTTAAAAGTTGGTGAAATACCAAATGTTGTCAGATTTTCCAAAGTAACTACCATATTTGACATAGATATGGGAATACAGTGAGGTAGAGATAAAGGGTGTGCAGTTGATAAGAGATGCAGAGGCAACAGCTCTTGCACAGATGTGACTGCCATCTCTGCTGGATACAGTGGTAACTCATGCTTTGAACATACGCAACTGATTATTGCTATTCCTTTCTAAGTGATAATTAGTCTTACTCTTGAAATAAGTGATGTTTTCTTGAAGCATCCTTGCTTATGATCAGATAGGTGGTGTGAAATGTCATTTGAAAGTCTTCGAGATTCCAGCAAGAACTTTGTTGTAAAGTTACTCCTTTTCTGCTACATATTTGAATGTGTACTTACTTAAATTTATTTCTCTCTAAGTGTAGTTTGGCATCCAGGTGGGCATCATAGGAGTGCTCCTTGAGGTCACATACGAATTTTACAAGCTAAATTAAATTTCAAACTACTACATAACGTACAACTACTGATCTGTTTTTTTAATTGACTGATCTGTACATCAGTGTCTCACTACAGACATTCACAGCAAAAGTTCACAAACACCCTGGATTGAAAGTAATTTTGATATAGGCAAATACTGCACTCTTAAATGGGAAGTTCTTCATTACTGTTTAATTTTGATGTCAAACCTTTGCATGAGAAAGCAGAAGGGGTTTGAACTTGGAGAGAAAACTAAATCTCAGTATCAAGCAGTGTTGTATTGGCAAGCAATTTACTTGATTAAAAAAATTGAAACGGAATTGTTGCATAAAGGAAACAGCATTTTACTCTTGTTGTAGAGTAAATCATGATTTTTATAGAAAAAAATATCACTGCGTATTCTCTATTTATACAAGAAAGCATATAATGTCTTATTGAAAATTGGCCAAATACATTCCCAGACACAGTTTTGTTAGCCAAATCTTTTGAAGGATTTCTTTATGGATTTTTTTGGCAGGAGAAGTGATTTTAATAGAAAAGTATAAGATGTACCAGATGCAGTTTTCTGGATAGCCATAAATGGTTAACAAATTATTTGAGACTGTAAATGTCTGGTTTACAGCAGTCTGTGCTGAATTTTGGCTCAGGACATTTTTGTTACTTAGTCTTTTCATACACCCGAAGTACATGTTTAAGTCCTTTTCAGCTGTAAGATTCTATTTTAGAAGGAAATGTTCCATTTAAAAAATATATTTAGTGGTAAAGTTGCATAGTCAGTGTGGCTGGAATATAGCAATGTAGTGGTCCTGAAAAGTTGATCCACTTTGATATAGAATCTTTTTTTCATTTAAATTATTAGTATGCTTCATTTCATTTAAATTATTAGTACTTTTGGTTTAAAATTCATCATAAAGGGATAAATGAAGTGAATAAAAATGGAAAAAGCAACTCACAATTGTCTTGCTTTGTAGAGAAATAGCAACAGTGTAAGATTTAATTGAAATCTATTTTCAAATGCTGTTTATCTTTTTGTGGCATTAGTAGTTTAACTCTTTTTATTCCCTTTTTTTCTTTGGACATCCAAATAACAAGCCACCGATGTATGCTCCTGCAACTGTATCATTCTATAATTATATTGCCAATGTTTTCCTTTAAGTATTGATGTCCTATTTAACTATATTTACAAAGTAGCATAATTTTAAGTAAATGTAAACCTTGAAACCATGGATTAATTCTCCTGTGCCTCACCCTGGTGTGTTGAGAGAGGAGTGTTGAAGAGCAGTCACATTATTGGAATGGATTTTGATGCATTTGGATGGAGCTGTTGCAAGATATAGTGTTGTATAATAGATGTTTTGCTTTGGTTTTTAACTTGCTTTGAATGAGCAGCTTACTCTGTGTGTTCCTCGAATAAGAACTTTCCCAGCATGACATTAGTTAGTTTGTTCTGTTCTGTACTCCTTAAAATTCATTTTTGTGAAGTAAAATGTTTGTATAAAGATGTGGAGTATTTGAACAGGGCATATTAGGTTGTATCCATTTCACAGACTAGCTCTTTGATGTGTGTATATACAAAATCTCTGTGTGAATTCTCAGGGAGTTATTGGTGTTAATTGAGAACCATGTTTTGTCAACATAGTTGTGGCATGCACTTATTAAAGACTGAAAGTTGTGGAAACAAGAGTGGAATGCTTTCCATGCCTCCTAGATGATTTGAAAGTTGCAAAAATGTGTAAGTCACTTTTCTTACAAAGATGTTGAGGTTTTTTAGAAATTAACTATAAGATAGATAAACCAAAAGTGTATCTTTTGTGGCATTTTTTTTAATGAAGAGTTTTTAATTAACATGAGCCTAAAAATTGTTAAAATGGTAGGAAAACTAAGTTGATCAGCAGTTTTTCCAAAGGTTTGGAGATAAGCATTAAACCTTACAGAGGGAGAGGAGCAAAAGTTCATCTCTTCTTCTTATACATCTGTAGGGTAGAGTTGGTCTTCACATGACAGTCCATGTTATAGTGTATTTTTCCATCTTTTGTGTGTGACTTAATTGTACTTTTATTAGGCTTCAAAGGTAATATCTTGCAGAACCCCTTGGGTTTGAGAATTTGGTGAGAAATTACACTTTTGCAGTGTTAAGGGGAAGCCATTTGAGGTTTAACTTCCAAGAAATCTTTGTACCTTGTATGTAATTATTTGCTTTCGTGTCTGAGAATAGTTTCCTGCCAGTGTTCTAAAATCCTACATTTGGGGATTTAAGGGAGAGAAATTTTTCTAGCAAGTTATTCTGTGGGTTTTGTAGAAACTCTGCAGACTCGAACATGAGAGATTTCTATCCAGTTTTTAATATTTCTGCATTTTTATAAAGAGAAAACTTTCTGCCTTGTTTCCTTACAGTCGGAATGCTGTACAATATTTATGGCAAGTAAAACTGCTAGGAAATTTCTTTTCTTTATTATGAGCTTTTTTTTTATGACCTTTATGGCAAGTTAGAAGCAGCCTGAGTTACTAACACAGTATGGTCGGGGTAACTGGTGTATTTCAATTAACAAGTAATTTTTATTATTGGAATTTTAGAATTGTGGAGAAGTTGGTGCTGTGAAATTGTTGGGCAACAGTGACTATTACAATATCATGCCATGGCTTCTTTTAAAATCATGGGTTATTACATTTGTGTCTCCCTTGTTATACAGTCCAATGTTGTGAGGCTCAAGTGTGCAGATAGTAGACAAATCGTTGATTAAGGTCAGGAATTTCAGGAAGCTGAAATGTTTACAGCACTGGTAAATGCAGAATCTAAACTCTTCTCTTACTCTTTTAATAGTTCCTGTTTCATGTTTGTGAAGAGGAAAAATTGTTTGTTTGTGTAGGCCAGGAAGATCGTTCTCAATGTTGTACTGTCCTAGATGAACCGATTCATTGCAGCCACTACAGAACAGTATCAGAACTTGGAGTCAGCATGCAAAAGAAGGCAGAAAATGTGTATAGTGACTCCTAGCACACTCTTAGGCCACCTCACATTCACTAACTTATAATTCTGGCCTATTTACTCAGTTTGCAGGCCATGATGCCTGACTGAAGTGTTTACCATTTTTCTCTCAGTTTTGTCTTTGGTTCATAGCAACTGTGGCATTTCATCTCTTCCATTCATATTTTTGTTCCTAAAGTATGGGTAATCTTGTATATCTCTGCCAGTATGCTGAATTACGGAGCTCAGCACTCTTTCTATGCTGCATTAGTGCGTCCCATCATGCTGTTTCCAGAGCTTGCATCAGTTACAAGAGTGCGAAAGGTCCTAGAAGAACAGACCCACAACAAGCTCCTGCTGTTGCTCTGCTAGCCAGTAATTCATCTGGGAAACTTGAGAACTCCTTGGTGCTTCAAAGGCTGTAGCAACCTGATAGCAGGGTATACAGAATACCTGGGCTTGGATAGTGTTGGAGGAGGAGATGTTAAGGGCAGAGATGAAAAGGACCTGGTGCCAACATGGAGTTTGGTCATTATGAGAAAGATTGCCACCAAAGGACTACAGACCTTGCTGTAGAGTTTCTTTCCAGTTCTGTATTATTTAGATGGAACAGAGCAGTTCAGCAGACCTAAAACCAGCAATGGTTTTATTTAATGTGTGTTCCTGTACTTTGGCATTCATTCCTGAAATTTTAGCTTGTGGTTTCAAATAGTAATGACTTACTAAGTTGACACCTTTTTATAAAAAAACCACATAGATTTAATGGTTTTGTTTTTTATTTAAAAGCACCATAGCAATATTTATGGAAGTGGGTATTATTGATAAATTTTGCAACAATGTTTCAAAGTTTTGATTTTGTTAATTTTGCTGTGACATCAATTTATAGGTGAGATCAGAAGAGAAATGTTAGAAGATGTACAAAATAAACTAATGAACCTTATGAACAGCACAGAAGGAAAAGTGGACAAGTAAGTCTTTAATGAAAGATTTGGCTTAAGTTTTTGGGTTTTATTCCTCTCAGTGTACAGATGTGGCACTCACAGTTGCAAGAGTAGTACAGGACTGTACTTCTGTATGTTGTCTTGTAATTACAGTTTAATTATTTTGACATTTTTCAATTGCTTGGTGGTTGTAAATAGTAATTTTGATTAGTAAAACCAACAGATTTGGATCACTGATGTGTTTTTTAAGTAGAAGTGCACTTCTATAGCATGACTCTGCGAATGGAGATAAGAGTTCTTAATGAACATATTTTATAATGTTCAAGGTGTGAACAGCAAGCCTTTTCATGTGTCTGTATCACCTGGATGTCATGTAAACCTCTTCCTTGGTCCTTTTCTTTCTTCTCTACCCAAACAGAACTGAAACAGGGATAGGCAAATGGGCTCCCCTGTCACCTTCCTTATGTCTTGGTTTGGGACTACACAGAGCTGTTTCTTTAAATGCTCTCTTGAATCAAGATCTTAGAACAAGCATTTTCCCTGACTGTAGTATGTACATCAAAATTTGCTCATGTACCATTCAGTTTCACCTTACTGCATACAGTATTGCTAATACTGTCCAAATTCACACTTACTGTGTAAGAAATGTGGTAACTTATAAAAGGAAGAAATTGGTGAGAAACCTTTTTAGTTACTTGTATTTGATGTATTTATTTGAATTACTGTAAATTAGGCAAGAGCATGAGGAATAAATGCATCAATATTATGGTATCAGCTGTTACACAATAGTAGCTTGTATAAGTAGCTTCTTTTGTTCTGCAGACTGTTGATGAGAAATCTCTATATTGGACATTTTCATACTCCAAAAAATAAACGTCTGGAAGTGTTAAGGTTAATGGGAAGTATCTTGGGACTAAAAAAGGACGAACTTGATCAGGTAATACTTTGCAGAAAACTAGGCTTCTTTTTTTCTTTCCTTCCTTTTTTCTTTTTTTTTCTTTCTTTTTTTTTTCTTTCAGTATCCTTACCTGAAAATAGAATGACTTGCTGCTAAACTAAATGTGACTGTCCCTGCACATCTTGTGGGGAAAGTATGTTTTTTCTTCCTTCATCTCACTTTTTTTTTATGTGGGACATGCTGATCTTTATCTTTTGATAATGTTGTTTTAATAGAGTGAATTTCATTTTGCTGAGGAATGCTAATGCAGAAAGGAAAGGATTTAACTTTGTGCTGTTGTGTATAGTAGCTGCAATACATCAGTTACAGAAGAGTAAGCCTGTTATGTATGTGCCAGTAGTATTGTGAAGAATGTGAGGCTTATATTTTTAAGTAAAGAGCCAGGTTTTTAGACTGCCAGTCTAAAAGCAAGAAGCAGAGAATATGGTTTTGACAAAATTTTATTTATCTCTAAGGGTGCCGCATTGTTACAGTGCAGCTCGTTATATTTATTCGCTTTCTTTTATCTGCTGCTTTATTTTTTTTTGCTTCCTAATTTTGTTTTCTTTAAATACTTCTCTAGTTACTATCTGAAGAGCAAAGAGGAGTTACAAGATGGGTGACTGGCTGGCTTGGTGGAGGAGTGGGGTCAAAGAGTGTTCCTAGTACACCTTTGAGACCAACTCATCAGAACATTTTTAATAGCGTAAGAATTAATCATTTATTCTCTTTGTTTGAGTGCAAAAATGGGGAAGTTGCATATTAATGCTCATGTTTGGTTCATCAGTATATTGAGCTTCATTTCCTGATGCTGCTGTATCTTGCATTAATTCTTTTGTGCAACTGGTTTGGCAAAAGGTTTTTTCCTGCACTACGGAAATATGTAGACATTGAAAATTACACAATACTAAGTCTTGGGCTAACACAGAAGACAATTACTGTTCCACTGTTTCCTGGCATCACTATTTTCTTACACTGTGGACTCCACTTGCAAACTATGAGTGCTGGAAGTTAAATATATGTGAGAGTATGGAATTCCACAATACTCAACAGTATGGAAGACTGTGACATTGTATTTTGGTGACTATGTTCCTATTTGTCCTTTAAATTTAAATTGAAAAGCTTTTTCAGCTGCTGCAGCTAGTGCCTCTTATGTACAGCATATAAAACTGGTATTTTAAGTTTTCAAATACAGTAAAGCAACAGATCTCATAGCATGATCCATGGGAGCAGTTTATCTGTGGAACTTTCCATTTTGCAGGCCAGTAAATAATGTACTCAAGAACCAAGCACTGAGGGATTGGGGTTTTTGGATTAACTTCGGTTTTTTGCTCAGTTGTGCTAGAAATGTTGAGAATGGATTCCTGTAAATCATCTTGAAGTGTAGGGATTAGTTTTTTCCCCCTAAAATAGTGCAGGCACATAGGCCACTAAAGGACTGTGGTCTGATTAACTATAGATGTAAAAGAGAAAAATTAATGCTTTTGTGTGAATAGTACAGGATTTACTAAGCCAGATTTTATCTTGTGATGCTACCGGCACCTTAATCGTTCCATGCTTCCTTTATTTGAGATTCTTTGTGAAATCAAGCATACATGGGCTTTAAGAGAAAAGGTTGGGGTTTATGTGTTTCTGGAGGAGAGATTGGTTGAGCAAAAGACAAAGGAAATGCTGTGATGTCAGCAGTAGTAGCATGAGATTCTTGAAACAACTGGCTTAAATCAGTAATGGAACCATGGTAGAAGTATGTGTGTTATCTTTAGAGTTTATTGATTTTACATAAATGTTTCTTAGTGAGACAACAACAAAGAGTGTATTTTGAAAATAACTTCCATTGTCACTCACTGAAGACTGCTCAGTACTAAGTACAAGTACAAAATTGATTGCAGGCTGTTGACAGCTTTTTGTTTCATGTATATATGTATTTTTGGCTTAGTGCTTTTCACCAGAGCATCAGTGAAATATAATAACTAGTAGCCTCTTATAGTCTTTTTCAGAACTGTTCGTGAAATTCCTTGAAACTGAATCTCGCCCAAGCCTTCCCCCACCCAAGCTCTCTGTTCATGACATGAAACCTTTAGGAGCAGCAGGAACTGGTAAAACTAGCAGTACTCCATCCAACAGTCAAATGCAAGGTAATATTTGAATCTTTACACAGAACATAAGTAACTAAAGGTAGAATTTTCAAGAGGATTTTAATAATTCTGTGCTTCCCCACTTGTGAATTATGAATCTGATTTCTTCTCCCCCAACCATTTCCTACTTTCTATTTTTTTTCAATTCTTCTCCTATCTCTCCTTCCCACTGCATCTATACCTCACTTTCTGAACTCTCAATACAGAAGATTAGAGAAACCAAATTCCCTTTGCTATGGAAAGGATTTAACAGCACCTGTTAGAGCCAAACAGATGCTGTGCAGACAACTTCGTATGGTGTAGCAGTGAACCCAGTCCTGATTTTCAGCATCCCTGTTGATCAGCTTGTGTTGAAGTGAGTGAAGAATGCAAGTAATACAACTTTGCAGTATCTCTCTGGTGTGTAGAACCTGGTTGCTCAGAGAGGACCAAAAAAAAATCAGTTAAGTGTATGGCCTAGTATGAAATCTCTGTAAGCCATGCAAAAGTGGTTGATTTTTCTAAGGCAGAGAACAGTTAGGCTTATATTATGCATGTTAAATTAGTGTACTTTTGTCTTAAGTAATTTAAGATTCAAATCTTCAGTTTAATTGGTCCAGTTTGTTCTTAATTTTTTTACATGTGTTTAAGATTTCACCTTAATATAGGCCTGCTGATTTGCAGAAGCTTGTTTTGCTTGAAACTTAGCTGTAAACGCAAAAGAAAATAAAAACAAAAACCCCATACACCAAACCCCTACATATCATATGTCTGTACAGAGAGAGAGAGAGAAATGCTAAAAACCCTCTTTCAATTCACCTAGAGTAGTTGGATGTTACAAAGTGCTGTTTATTTATGGGGGTTTTCTTGGGGCTGACCCTGGGGAAGCTGTGCTATGTGTTGGGAAACCTTCCGTGGTATGCACTGTAGTGCATATGCCAAGGCCCTTAAACCTCTGCACAGTGCTGGAGTCAGCGTGACAGATACGTCATGTCTGGCATTGCAAAGGTGAAGTGAACTGCAAAGGGTGTTCATGTTGCCTGTCAGATGTGCACATTTTTTTGGGTAGCTTGAGCTGTTACAGAATTTTGGTGGTGGACTTGGCAGTGTTGAGTTAACAGCTGGACTTGATTTTAAGGGTGTTTTCCAACCTAAATGATTCTATGGTTCTATGAGAGAAGTCAGAGACAATAAAAATCTTTGAGGGTGTCTACAGTCCATGGCAAGGAGATTTTCAAGGACTTACATGTTGTAGAAGTGATAGGCAATTTTAGAATGTCTCTGTGAACAAATGCTATAAAATTGGATAGATTTAGGAATGCTTTTTAACAAAGTGTTTTCATTGTTGGTTTAGGCTTTTTTTGGGTTTTTTTATATTCCAGATTCTGCAGTCTCGGGAATGGGTAGAAGACCAGATGCAAATCCATTTTTAGCACCTCGATCTGCAGCAGTGCCTCTCATCACACCAGCTAGTAGTTCTGGACATCTGCTTATGAAACCTATTTCTGATGCGTTGCCTACTTTTACACCACTGCCAGTGTCCCCTGATGCCAGTGCTGGTGCTGTTTTAAAAGACCTCCTAAAACAATAGATCATCTTGTATCAGTTTGATGAGCACTTTAAGGAAAATGAGAACACTATGTTGTATATAATTTGTCACAATGAGGCCTTCTGTAAAAAGTCATATATTTGATTACAATTGTACCTTGCTTTTCTTGTACTTACAAACTTATCAGTGCTTTGGAAATTCTAATGGTGGAATGAATAACTGCCTTCTGTATAGCAGGCATTTATTTTGGGCGTGGGTTAAATATTTAACTGAGAAAAAAATCTATCTTGTTGCTGGATTGTCACAAGACAAATTAAAGGATTTTTAAACCTTATGTATACTGGGTTGTTTCAGATATGCATAGACAGCATTAACTCTTTGGTGTTGAGATATGTTTTTCCATTAAAATGATCTGCCATCTACCTTACAGAACCAGAACTAAAAAAAATACATAAACCACCCAATTAATGGTGTTTACTTAATGTACTTTGGGGCATATATCTCTTATTTACAAGTTTGATTGCATTTGGGGGCAATTTGAGCCATATTAATCTCTTTGCACAATGATTTGATATAACCCCCCCAGACTAATAGCTGTTTTCAGCAGTCTAACCCATCAGCACCAAGGAGTTAACTATGGAAGTGAGGCTAGAGATATCCATGTGAAGAGTGGGTAATTTAGCAAATGATACATTCACATATATAAAGACACTGTGCTCTAATGGTCCAGGGTGTATATTTGAGAGACTTTTTATCTTGCAAGATTTTGTAGATCCAAATACAGACTTAAAGCTTGAACGCATGTATAGAATTAAAAGGGAGGAAGGTGTTTGCTTATCTCAAATGTGTAAATAGGTCTTTGTAAAACCAAGGCCAAAGTCAATTACTCTGTAAATTTTGCTGTGATAACTTGTACACTTTGTTTGGCAGGTAAAGAATGAAGTTGCATACTAAAGGATAAGAGTCATCCTCATAGTGAATCTGAGATAAAACATCTTCAGTTTAAAATGTGTAATTTCTTAATCTTTTTATATGCCTCTCCTTGTTAAGTCAGTGTTAAGATAACTGTTGTGCAAGTTCTATATTAGAACTGTCAACCTCCTTCATTTGCATTAAGGTCCTGGATGAAATTGTTGTAAGAGTTATATTTAAATAAAATTAATTACTGAAACTTGTACAGAATCAACCAAAATAATGCAAGAAGTCTTTGCATTTATTTATATAGAGGTCAAATAGTGAATTTCTTTTGTTGCCTTGAAACCTAGCAAAGGTTTTTTAAATTGCTGTACTTAATTTAAGAGCTGTTGGAAACCCTTTTGTAACTGGACTGACCTACCATATTGAATTTTGATTTTAAATTTTTTACCCCGTTATGGACAGTTTGGCAGTTTGATTTCTGAAAAGATAGCAGCCACATATTTACCAAAGTAAATTCTGTGTTATGTAATAATTACATTGAGAATCTCCAATTACCTCAGCTGAGAATATTGCAGTTAGGTACTTCAAATGTACATCTTTATTTAAACTGGACTGGAACAGCTACCTTTTTTTTCCTATAGCAGTTATAAAGAAAAGTGAAATCAGATGGCTTCTGTGCAAACTCTCTTGGTCTTGTAGTCATGTCTTGTAGTCATTGATGATATATAGCTGCTTCGCTATAAAATTGCCTTTTGGTGAGCCAAAGCAGAAGGAAATGTTTAGTTTTTAAAAATTATGTGACTTACATGTTTTAAATTATAAATGGAGTCATGCTGCTCACTATTCTCTGAAGATACTAACGGAGCAGTTCTTAACTTTTTTTATTGCATTTTTTTTCTTCTTTAACTGCAGAGAACTTAATATGTACACATTTCTCTTTCAGGATGCTTTCTAAATGCCAATAAAGAAAACATAGTAAGACCATTTTTTTCTGCATGCTGTAAATCAGTTCCATTTATACAATAAGCTATGAGTTTGAAGAGGGAAATCTAATACCAAGCGAAGGTACTGAAGAACTTCAGAGTTCCTCATTAAGCTCCTTGAGGGAGAAGAAAATCTTCTACAGCAGAGATACAAAAGGCTTCAGTCCTTAGGTCCTAGGAGGTGAGCTCTGTTGAACTATGGAGAAAATCCTCATGGCTTAGAGGTTGCTGTTCTAAGGCTCATTGCACAGGTACATTGATGGGGTTTGATGCTTTGTTAGAATTCAGCTGGGCTTTGTGTTCCAGGCAGTACTTTTGTGCAGAGAAGTGTAGAACAACTTCATTACTTTGTTTCTTTCTTCCTTCTTTGAATGTTTCACAGACCATTACAAACATTCAACCTTTGTTTTCATTGAACGATTAGTAGATGTATTTTTTCCTCTAATTTTTCTTCTGTGTTTACTTTGTTCTTGATAACTGTTCCATAAATAGTTGCCTTACCAGTTTCCCACATGTACATACGTGACTCATGTAGTCTGTCCTGTTAATTATGTGGGTCTTTCACACAGCAGCATGAGGAAAAAAAATCTCTGGAATTTATGAACAAGGTGCAGTAGTCAAAAATTTTCATTCTTTTATTTAATGTAATTGTTTTCTGTGGCTTTTGCAATGAAAAAAAGGTGTCTGATCCTCCTAGTTTTGGTCTAACAAGCTGTCATTTGTCTTTAGTGGTAAGGTAACAGAATTCTATTAACAGATTCATTTTGCAAACTTGATATAAGGGAGGGGAAATGAAGATTAAGGTTTTCCATTGTTCTCTTTAGACTTGTGCCTTTTTTTTTAAATTTTTTTTTGCTTTTTTTTTTTTTGCTGTTCTTTGCTTATCCTGCATTCCATGCAAAGAGAAGGAAGTAACTGGTTGATCTTTCTAATTGCCACTGTAAAGGAATGTATGGTGCATGGTTTGGGGTTTTTTATTGGGGAGGGGGGGGTGTTGGTTTTTTTTTGGTTTTTTTAAATTAAACTTTCCTGCGTTACACCAGTTAGTCACAGCAATGTAATTTCACACATTATGGTGACCAGGGTAGAAATAACTTTTTTTTTTAACCAAATGTCAGTCCCCTGCACTTTATTATTGTTTCTTACTGTCATTCTTGACCGTTTTGCGTAAGTAGTTACCAATAAGGCAGGCAATCTGGACTATGTATAGGAGTGGCTAAAGTAGAAGAGACAGAATGGAAGATGCTTGCCTTGTAAGTATTTCACATTATCACATACCTTATGAAAGCTTTGCAGTTAATGTCTTCTTACTGCTGATGTTGATATTGATAAAGTGCTGGGTTTTTGGTATTTTCATAGAATCATGAAACTGCCTGGTTTAGAAGGGGACTTCAAGATCATCCAGTTCCAACCCCCCTGCCACAGGCAGGGACACCTTTCACTAGACCAGGTTGTTCAAAGCCCCATCCAACCTGGCCTTGAGTGCTTCAGCAGATGGGGCATCCACAACTTCTCTGTGCAACCTGTTCGAATGTCTCACCACCCTCACAGTCAAGAATTTCTAATATCTAATCAAACTCTACCCTCTTTCAATCTATAGTCTGTGGGAAAAGTGAAAAAATATTATAATATTTGAGTTATGGTCAACTATTATTAGAGGGTTTTGCCAGTTATTGGTGGAAGAGAGTTTAGAATCCCTGTCGCATGTGGCATTGCAACAAGCACTGACAGACTACAGACCAATGGTATCAGGGAAACAAACTACTTATACCTATTTTGTGTGTTTGTTAACAAAGGGAGCAAGCTGACCCTTGTACCAATAACCAAGAATGTTCTATCTCCTTTAGTGTAAAGGACATCTGACTCTTCACAGAGCTGCCTGGATACTGTTTGAATATTAGCCAGTATCACAGAGGTAAAGGGAATCTTGGCAGTACTGAGTGGTTAGCCCCAAGGTTTTCATTTTTGACATCAGATGCTGCCTGCGTTTCCCCCCAGTGAATTTCCAGATGGTCATGCAAGGTGGATTGAGTTGCAGCATGATCAGGTGTGGGACCACAGACCAAGGAGGTTTTACAGATTTGAGACAGCTAGGAACTATTTATTTCATGTCACTTATGAAATAGTAGCTCTTAGCCAGCACTATAGTACAACCACTTAGTAACTAATGTTTGTTGATGGAATAGTCCAAGGGGTTAGGAAAAAAAAGTGTGTAACACGCTCCAAGTGGTGCATATTTTGTTGTTTGGCAGCTTTCTGCCAAGGCTCTCCTACAAGGTGAGGAAAGTCAGATGGTTGATTTTGAGCTAGTAAAAACAAACCAGTGGTATCTCCTGACTCCCTAGAATGGGAAGCACTGTTAAACACAACCCTCTGAGAACAGAAAGCCAAGAGTTATAATGCTTCAAATGTAACTTTTTGTAAAGTAGGGAGTAGGGAACCTAAGGACATTCTAAGGTTTTGAAAATGATTTTGACCTTTTCAAGGCTGCAGAGAAAGACAGAAGCCCACATTAAGTTAGGCAGAAGCAGCTGGATTTTTAGAACTAAATAAAGCTCATTTGTACAACTTAGGTAGCCTGAATCCATGAGTTTCCTAAGCTGTTAATACAGTATCACCAACAGAAATATATTTAGCCTAAGAAACAAAGTGGCAACTAGATGTAAATAGAGCAACAGTAAGAGGTAGTAGCAGTTTTGAGTAAATCGGGGATAAAAAGTTGGATAAGAATATTAGTTCCTAAATGGGAACAAGTATAAGAAATGTAAGCTGCAAACATTATTTTACAGAATCCATTAGGTTGGAAAAGACTTCTGAGATCATTGAGTCCAAGCTTTGACCAAACATACTTTGTCAACTAGACTATGGCACGGAGTGCCACATCCAGTCATTGCTCAGCAACCCCTTCTGTGAAGAAATTCTTCCTAATGTCCAACCTGAACCTTCCCTGGGCAGCTTGAGGCTGCTGTCTTCTCATCTGGTTGACTGGAAGAAGAGACCGACTCTCGCCTGCCTACAAGCTCCTTCCAGGTAGTTGAAGAGAGTGATAAGGTCACTTTCTCAAGAGAATAAATAGAGATCATGAGAGTGATTTCAGACACTATTTGGGTGCAGGTGTCTAAGAAGCTGCGTAGAGAGAGGGAAATAAGGGATTCAGGTTTCAGCTAGTCATGGGGAAAGCCAACCACATGGTGATTGTAAAATTACCCTTTATGTGAAACCGTTTCCTTATCTCCTGCACTAGTTTTCTTTATTGTTATAAAGTATTAAAGTATTTGAGTGATGCTTTTGTTTGTAATAAAAGGCAGAATTACAAGCAATTTACTGAGTTGATTCTGGTTCACCTATGTGTTTTGGTTTACATACCATACCATGGATACAACACTAAATTATAGCAGCAGTAAAATTATAGTAAAGTGGTTTGAATGGTAGACTGGAGCATTGAAAAACAGTAATCAAAACTGAAACTTCTTCTGGAAATAGATTTGGAAAATATCTAGACTGCACTTTGCTCTATGCTTAAGTCGTGGGTGCCAATAAAAATGAAGACAAACAGAACACTGCCTTATTTTTGACAATAGGAGCAGTAACAGATGTATTTAACAGTTTTCAGCTAACTTAGAGAAGGCTTATTCTGAAACTACAAAAATTTGAGGAGTACAGGATTCTAAAGAAAAGGAATGAGTCATAACTAGGGTTGCCAGATCTGTCTAGCCCCAAGTGCAGACTGAATAGCACATTGTCTGTGGAATGCTCTGGATGAAGGACCTGCAGAGTGCCATAGCAGGCTGAGGAACTCTGGCTCTGATGTTCTTCTCCTGAACTCAATCAGTGGTTCCAACTGCCTGGTACAGGTACTTAAATAGCCTGATGCTTTGCTGGCAACCTGAAGCCTGCACTGCCCTGGCCAAATGGGACTAGGCAATCTACTCCATGGAAAAGATTTTCATTAGAAACTAAAATTGAATAGGGAAGCAGCAGAAATTACTGCAATTGATCAAAGCCTAGAGGGCCAACTCTCCTGTTGTGAAGGTATGCAGGAAACTCTGGTGAGAGGCCAAACTGAGGCTTAATTGAGCCTGTGACTCTCAAGGAGAAGGTTACATGTACTCTGTCACAGCAATGTGGTCTTGACTTCGTGCTTGGCACTGAGTCCCCCGCATTGCCCAGGGTACTGATGCATCTCTCACTCTTGCCAAAGGCAGAGTGCAGAGAGACAATAGGCTTAATACTGAGAAGTTCCCCTTCAAAGAGCCATTGGACTTACCTTCTTGTGTTCTTCCCTCTTTAATCCCCCATCCCTGGTCTCTTTGTAAGTATTTCGGCAGACCACCTGATGTTCCGTGCCCCTGTGCCAAGTCCCCTGGGAGTCTCAGCCACATGTAACTCAGCTTCAGTGCCCATTCCATGGTCCTTTTCTGGGGTGGCCCAGAGTGGCAAAAAAGGCTATAAATGAAATTAAAGACTTAGAAATGGCAACTGTTATACAAAAATTCCCAAGTTTTGCTGAAAAAAAATCACGTTTGCTATTTACAGGTGCTAGTTAGGAGTTGGCTGGAGCCGGTTTCAACTGCACAGAACTAGAGTAAATGTAAAAATAAACCTCTATACCATGGAGCAGAGCTATTTTTCTGAGATACGTAGTTCTTAAGGATAGTCTCCAAGTAAACCTATGCCTAAAAGATCACAGAATCATTAAGGTTGGAAAAGACCCTTAAGACCATCAGGTCCAACCTTTGATGGATCATCACCACATCAACTAGACCATGGCACTAAGTGACACGTCCAGTCATTTCTTGAACACCTCCAGGGATGGTGACTCCACCATCTCCCTGGGCAATCCATTCCAATGTTAAAGACCCTTTTCCATGATGAAATTCTTCCTGAATTTCACCATGTCTCCTGTGCTGTGCTACTGATTTCCAGATATTTTGGATTTACTGTTCTGTATTTTATTAACAATTATATAGAAACCTATGAAATACAGGATTGTATTTGGTACTTTCTCTTCTTCTAGCACCAAGGCAATTTTGGGAGAGATTGCCCTTCAGATAAACAATTCAGCTGTTGCAAATGGTCATATTTAATTCAGTTAACACTTGATTTCTAAATGTCAAGTGAGTTCTATGAATGGTTTTTCTTCATTTTCTTGATTTTTTTCTACAGCATCTCCTGCTGACATTTTAATTTAGACATATACTCTCAAACAGGATTGTTTGTTTGTTTGTTTTTACTTATTTCTTTTTCTTTTTTTTTTTTTAATTCCCCTATGGTAATCTCTTGAAGTTTCTCTAGTAAAAGCAGATGAAGAAGAAACACTTCACCTTCTACAGTGATTTTATATTTTCTAAGCACTATTTTTATACCTTGTTCATCTGTTGGCTTTGCAGACTGTTTGGCAGTTTTCCTGCTCGTGGTGTGCCTGAAAAAGAATTTATTATTAGCTTTTATGCTTCTTATGATTTGTTTCTCAAACCTTCTTGGCCTGACTTTCTGTTTTTTGCATTTAATCTGTCAGAGTTTTTGTTCTTTTCTGTTTTCTTTATCTGGCACAATTTCAGCTTCTTGAATTTTGTTATGGAACTGTGGACAAAATGGGGACTGATTGATTTATCAGGCTCTGGCTATGAACTGTTAGCAGTACAAGTGCCTCTGTTGGAAGAAGGGTCCAGTTCCACTGACTTTTCACATGGCTGCTTGAGGTTCTGGTACCCCACAATTCCCAAATGGATGGGAGCCCTGAGCATGGCCAGGCTGCTTCTGAACGGGGAACTCCTGGTACTGCTCAGCTTCTTCTGCTGTGGCAACCAGTGCAACTCAAAGCAAAGGCCAGCAAATTAAAAAAAAAAAAAAAACAAAACACTCTGTGTTAGAAACTGGATCCTGTTGCAAGGCTTTGTAAGCTCTGCAGCACACACAGCACAACTAGGAAATGGGAGTACATCCTGCTCAGTGGAATTTCTACATTTAGCACGCTAAATCGCTGCCTTACAGCAGCACTTGTTACTGCAGACCGGTGGATAATGAGTCTGAAAACAAACAGACAACACACATAATGTTTATCACCCAGTTTCATAGCCAGTTCTTACAAACAGCATGGTTAGGTCACAAAAGTAAACAGGTAATTTGTGAAACAGTGTAATCCCTGCTGTGGGAATAAGTAAATTAAGTGTAGTAGTTCTTAAACTGAAGAAAAGTTCATAAATGTCTTCTGAGGTTAGGAAAGCAGTTGACAAAGTACAAAACAGTCAAAATTATCTCTCTCCTCATAGGGAAACTTTCTGCCACTCCCGTATTTGACTAACATATAACCCCAAAAATCTTAAGATAAGGAAAAGACCCAAAAATGTACCGTGTGTCTTATTGGAAAAAGAAACCAGAAGTCTTTGCTTATATTGTATTCATTCACCTATGAGAGTGAAACATGTCTTTAAAAAAGGGAATGTTTTCCACCACTTGGAAGAAGAGAAGCTCTGGAAAAGAGGGTTGATGTCAAATATTTTCTGCTCTGGATTCACCACCAGGGTTCTGGCAGGTGCCCTTACAAAAATAGTGCACATACTTGTGAACATTCAAACACCCCTGTTGAGAGATGGCATTTCCACAGACTTGTTTGGGTTTATTCAGAACCTGAAGCGTTTTCATGGAAAACACAGAATATGCTCAATGCTGTGGTGGCTAATCTTTTGGATAAAAATAAAGTGAATTGCCAAAGCAGACTAAAAAAGAGAAAGGATGCTCAACTGAATCTGGGGAAAAAAAAAAAAAACAAAATCAAACCAACCCAAAACACAAAACCCACCTAAAATACAAGTTCTGTGTGATGGAATTAAAGTACCTGGAAGCCGAGGAAGCACAGGTGAAGCTGATGTTTTACTGGCACTGATGCCCAGCAGCCAGGGAAAGCTGCCATGGTAACCAGTAAAGGTGAACCACTGTCTCCAGTCAGCTGCTCCAAGGTGCCACCCGATCCTGCTGTGCCAGATGTGCCCAGTGTGGTGCTTGAGTTAGTAAAGGGCTTGGGAAACTGCGAAAGACACAGCAGTCTTGAGGCATTTTAGCATAAAATAAATCAGTCCTGAATATTTCTAAGGGAGGTTTTAGTACATACTTCTGACTGTCTGGTCGTAATTGGAGACCAATGGTTTATGTATCCCAGGCACTTGTGAAGACTGAATGTTGGCTTGCTCCAACAGTGCAATAGACTTTAGTGTTTGGTCCAGGAGTATTAAGAGTTTTAGGTCTTTATTTATGGAAGGTCATTATTAGCTGAAACTGGCCATAAAGAATTTATGCTTGCTATTAAAAGGGGCTGGTAAACATCACAAGATTAAACGGCATTGTTTTCAACCACATTGTCTAGACCACTTGACAAAAATGCAGGGAAGGCTGTGGCCCAGTTTATGTACATGTCATTCTTATAAAATAAACAAAAACAAACTAAAATATCTGTCTAGTTTCAGGCATAATGTGAACTGCAGTTACCAGAGCTATGCTGAGATTCAACAGAAAAACAAGTAAAAGTATGAACAGTGGGCTGGAGCACTCAGTTCTTGGATACTCAGAGCAACCAAGGGGGAGAAGGGAGTTCTCAAGTGCATCTTTTGTCTTTAGGTACAGGATGATGTTCCATACATTTTTTACAGGAAAATATTTTAAAAGTATAAATGTCAGTCATCTAAGGATTGAAAACTCAAGAAGAATGTTGCAGGCTGTTGCAAACTACTACTACCAATAATTATTACTCTCTGCGGAGAGTTGTCACATACACCAAAAATGCTGTGAAAGGCTCTGTATTTTTCCTGAGAAAGTTACACTGATCTTTAAGTTTGCTTGTTTACCTTACTTTTATTGGGTTAAAAAAACCCTGAACAATACTGAAGAATTCTTCCAAGAATATTACTCTTTTTTGCCTCAGGCATCTTCCTAGACTGTCCTAGAAAGTACTACAGCTAGACAGGTGATCATGAATATCAAACCTGATCTCACTAAAGGGAATATTCCTGAAATAGTTTTATCTTACAGTAGATGCAGTTCACTGGGCTGTTTTAGACTGTTTCAGTTTTGGTATGTACTTGCTAGATTCTAGTACTCCTCATCTAAAGGGACAATTAACGTGTTTTCAAAGCAATAGACTGGAGTCACATACTAGTCCATGTTTAGAGTTGTTGCATTTCAGAATGGATCCAGTGGTGCCTGGGCTTTCCATTGGTAATTTCTATCCTAAAAGAAGTTGTGCTGTTAGAAACTGGTATCAGAGTGACCACAGACCTGTAAAGACACTAACAGCTGTGAGGTGTTTAACCCCAGCTGAAACCAGGACAAAGATGTAGGGTTGGAGTAAACCAAGGACTTTAGGTGTTTATTTCATGTGGTTGGGCACTGTGAGACCACCTGGTACAACACTGCAATGGGGCTCAGCACGCTGCACTTTGGAAGCAATATCAGCAGTATCCTCTTCCCAAAGGAACACGTGCCTCAGACAGACAGGTGACATCCCTGTACAGGAGGAAGGAAGGGGTGCTGTATTGGCTCTGTTTTGCATGGATATCCCATGCAGGTGGTAACTGTACCACATTGATGCAACTGAGCCCAAGAGACAGCAGCACAGCAGGAACTGTTACATTTTCTCCTTCCTAAAAATGATATTGTGAGCTGCAGATCAATACACCACAATATCTCAGGGACCCTACATTCCCAGTACATTTTATTTAGCACTACTGATGTCTTTACGATTACGTACTATGTTAATTTTCACTGTTAATTCTATCTTGTGTTATGTTTGGCTAGGAAAGGAAAATACATGTAAGGCTGTGCTTTTGAGCTTCTGGCCTGAGCCATCTGGAACAGGTTATTGCATCATTCATGTAATGAGATGGCAATTATAATTCAGACACTGAACAAAGCAAACCTCAGCTGATAATCTAAGATAGTCTTTGAAAAATTATAGGGAACCCTCCCCAAACACCATGCATTTGCAACTGAGATTCTTTCCTGGGAGGTGGGAGAAATGAGCCCTACTCTTTCTCAGGTGGAATTAGGGTTTGAGACTATGTTTCCCATGTGCTTGGTGCTATTCATGTGGCAGTAGGGTGAGATGTGTGTATGTCAAATCACTGCCTGTCGTGTTATATCAACATGTGACAATATGAAAAGCTTGCTTATTTGGCAGTCTCCAAGAATACTTAGACCAATCTCCACAGTCAGGCAAAAGCTCAGCTTGTCAGTCTCATGGAGCTTAGATACTATCAAAACACAGTTGTTTCTGCAAGTGCCCAGCAGTTTTGCTCTGAGTGTTTTACCATGTGTAAAAACATTTGGTTCCATATGATTTGGTACGAGCAAAATGGACATGTGGGGCCCTTTAAGTGCCAGTTATTGACAAATTCCTTTAACGAATTTAAACCAGTCTGCGTGGCTGGGTAAAAGATGTCTAAGACTTGGCATGTAGAATGGCTTTGGGCTCACAGACCTACCACCATACAGACTTGTCTGGTTCGACTCTTCTCACAGCCTGATAATGTTGTTGAAGATGTTCAGAGTGGAGACCTTTGAAAAATGACAAGAACATCCAAGAAGGGTGTTTGACTGATGTGGTTCTGGAGAAACGTAAGAACAATATCAGAGTTAAAAAAGGAGATGAAATGTTTTGAAACTTAGAGGGTGAGGACTTGTTTCTGTGAGGAATATTTTCTGTTCAGGTGTGCTGAGTGTAATTAAATCTTCTTAAGTTCTCTGACCTATTTACAACTTTTTTCTTAGCATTTAGAATCTGTCAGATTATGTTCTCCAGTGCTGAGGGCTCCTGTTCATCCAATGCTGTGCTTTATCTGCAGGAGCATGGCTCAATTCATATGTACAGCTGTCTCATCCAAGGAGAGTACAGTTAAAGTTATACAACACTGTTTATGTCCCATTTATGATTATATATGACACAATTTTCAAAATCCAAGTCTTAATTGGAGATATAGTTTCAACCCCAGCTATGCACAAAGCAAACTTTGAAGAACATAATTATTTAAAAGAGCTCCATTTTATACTGGAGACAGTTCCACATCTCCTCATGAAGACAAAGGAAATGTCAAGCTAATCTAAATGAAGTAATGGATTTTATAACGTGGAGGGATATTTGAGACCACTGAAGTGAGAGCACCGCTAGACATGAAGTTTAGCCACCATGGTAAGCATAAATACTGAAGGTGTCAGCACAGGGTGTTGAAAGATGCATTGAATTGTGCATTTTTATAGGGTGAACAAAAGGGGGTTTATGCACTACAAATTCCTTCCTTTATGCAACTCTTCATACAAAAGGGACTTGTGAGAAGGCTGTGGCTGCATCTCATTTTTTTGTGACTGACGGTAGTTACAGAAAGGTACTGCAGAAATTCTACTTAGCCACAATATCAAATCCTTTTATTTTGGAAAAAAAGCAGTCACCATGCTGTAAACTAGCCCAGGTTGTGGTTTGGTACACTTTTTATACTCTGGTTTTTATCCACTCCAGCTGTCAGATGGAGACAGGAAAAATCAAAACATTTATACAGTATTTCTTCTTAAGGGAGACCCTTAGGTGGTGAGATTTGGATTCACCTCCTGTCTCCGGGACTGGAGCACCTCTGCCAGTTGGCTGATGGATCAGAACTCTCAGGCAATTATTTGGGAGCAGACTGGTGCTGCACTCATATGGTGATTGTGGCATGCATGCAATGATTTTACCATGTGATTGTAGAAAAATTCAGTGGATTAGCAAGTGAAGTATCATCAGATGAAGCAAGCTCTTCATCCACAGCTGGATGCACAGAGCGTTTGCTTTCCTGTAAAGCTCTTTCTCATTGTTTCAGTATATTTTCACACTTCTAACATACAATAAGCACAGCTACTCTTAGATCTGTTAGCTCTCCAGGTTATTGAGTGTATTGAGAAACTCTGGTGGTATGGAGCAATGAGAATACTCACTGTTAACCATTTGCCACAATGAAAATTTCCCTGGTCTTTGCTTTCTATCCTCTCTTGCCTGTTTTCTGACCCATGGCAAAACCCCTTCACAACATGCCCAGCAGCTTCTTCAGAAGTCCCTTGTGCAAGTTTTTGTTAGGCTTTTGGGAACTTTATTTAAAATAATTAAATTGGTTCTTGTTTATCTGCAAATGTATAGACACTGTTTGAATAATTCTAGGTGAGTGTTTAATTTTCCATGCAGTGCAAGCAATGCAAGCAAGCCACTGAGAGACAAACCATCAGAAATGGCCTGAAGCCTCTGGTGCTGTCATTTTTGAAAGGTAATTTGGACAATTACAGCCCGTTAACGAGGTACAGAGCTCTTGAGCTTCCCATTGGCTCCAATACAACTTGTGGGGGCTCAGCACCCCTAAAGGAGCTCAGTCTTTGTATCTCAAGCTGGATGTCAATGCTTAGAGGCTAGTTATATTAATATTTGTTATATCAACTGTACTTCTGTTTCTCAATCTGTTACACAGAGATGTATGATAATAATTTCAAGTTCCTTAGAAATAAAGGGTTTTCTCAAATGGGACACTCAACAGAAATTCCAAGTAGTTGTTTAATGTCCATGTCTATGTTTAATTTCAGTGTTCATCTTTGGATCTACTATAATCTTCACTGCATCTGATTGCTTACCTTTCACATCCCATAAATGTTCTGCTTGACCTACTGAAGCTCTGCCTGTGGCAAAGTTGCAAAACACCTGAAAAAGTACTTTATTTCCTTCTTCTTCAGTCATAACTGGAGATCTGCAAGTTATGCTTTTCTTAAGAAATATTTCATATCATAAACTGCTCCCTTAAGCATGGGGTCTGTTTAAAAAGGGCCAGTGTTTGCAGACAAGCCATTTGTTTTCCTTTGAATGTTTAATTTGTTTATTCCTGTTTTCAAATAATCCCCAAGCAATATAGTTCCTGTAGCTGTGATTGTCATGAATTCGAGTTATTCACCTCCCAGAGGGTCAGATCTTTCATCAGTATGCCATTGGCACAGAGCAGCGAGTGCTGCATATTCATTGTCCAGGACACCAGCTAGAGGGCCTCCAAAAAAGCCTGACTTTTTTTTGTTCTCAGAGCAAGGAAAACAATCCCTTCCCTTCTCCAGTCCCTTGATAAGGGTTTCTGTCCAATAACGGTGCTCTCTGCTCTGAGGCACATTTAACTGTGAAGTTTGCAGCAGGAGAGGCTTTCCTTCAAGCTGTTAGTGTTTTATCCTGGCAGGCTCCTCGAGGTTGTTGTGAGGAGTCTAGCCAGTTGGTGAGCTTTGTAATCTAAACCAGCTGTCCCAGGCTGAGGCCCCCATTTGCATTGTTTAACATACTTAGAAAATGAAGTGTTCATTTTTAACATTCCTCCTCCAATTGGTTTAATGCTGAATTACAGAAGAGAACTAAGCAAAACCAGGTGCTTTCTCTGTATTCTCTCCAGTGTCTGAGGAGGTACAGACGGCTCCCGTTCTTCTCCATTACTTGCTATTTCATTCTTTGGACTATAAATGACAGAAGAACTGAAGTGCTAGCAGAGGGTAATGTTTGGAAAACTTTCTAGTTATTCATCAGCACAGACTCTGGGTTTTTTCCACCTTTCCCCAACGGTTTTGGATATGCGAGGATTAAGAAGGTAAGTGGTATGCATGAAACTTCTTTACTTACTGACGGGAAACCTACTTGTGGAAAATAGCTGTGGCGGGGACATGTTATGCCAATCCACTTGCTAAAGCCATTTGCAAAGAGACGGGATCTCAATGGTCAGAGGTGGGGAAAGACGATCTGCCTGTTATTAAAGCTGTGCTCTCTCTGACGCGTTCGTTCTTGATCTGTGCTTATACTCTGCGCATCTGCAGGAGTGCTGAACAGCAGCAGCAATGATCCCACTGGCTACAGTGATTGATTGAAGTTAATTAGTTACTATTGCAGAAGTTAATTACTAGTTTAAAATATTTTGCCTGCTGGGCAAGCTACTGTGACCAGCTGCATATAGTGTTGATAGGTTATGCTGCGTGGCTGTTAATAATTCTTGAGGAGATTTTAGATCTAAAGTAACGAGCAAATTGAGATCATGGATGCAGAAAGAACATGTATGAGGTAGTAAGGTCACCCCCCCACCAAGAGGAAAGGATATATCATCTTGTAGCAATGGAAACTAAAGACTGTCTAAAAATGTTTGAGTTTTGTCTGACTGTTTTATAGGGGATTTCATTATTGTGCACTGTTCTGCAGCAATGTGCAGCATAGCCCAGTTGCTGGGTATGTCAGCCTTCTGCTATAACCTGTTGTATTCCCTCCCAGTGCTGTTCTTGCTATATGCAAAGTGAGTATGCAGTCTTTGTAGCACTGCACACTTTAAAATCTCTTCAAAAGGTTTTGAGGAATCAATAAATGAAGTGCAAGCCTAAATGGATAAAATTGTAATTTGAATGCTATACATCAGACTCTAAGGAAAACTCTGTGCAGAATTTGCCTTTCCTTGTCACTCAAAAGTTACCAACAAGCATAATCTGTCTCCATAGCACTATGAACAACCATTTTAGGGTATAAGCTTACTTTTCAGAGCTTGTCTCCGTCTCCTCATTTAAAACAAATTTGTTCTAATCTGTCGGTCATTGTGTGTGGTTTTGTCTGATGTGTTTGTAGGTCTTGCTCAGCAGCTCAGTTTGCACTGGAAATCAGAGACAGCTCTAAGAGAGAAAGTTGGCAGCTCACATGGGTAGCAGAACTAAGGCTACCTAAAATATCTCCTGCATCCTGTACTGGTTTTGTGGGAATGTATTGTATCCAATTGCCATTCAGAATTACAATCCAAGATAAGCAAGGTGTGGGTCTAATGGTACTGGGAAGTTTTATATAAAGCAGCAGCAAAGCACTGAAATCCACAGTACTTAGAAAAAAGTAATTTCTGACTGTGCTTTCATGGTTTTCTATCTGTTAGTAAATATTCTGAGGTGGGAGGTTACTTGACCATAATTTTTATGCTCTGGGTAAGGAGCTCCAAAAATAGCTGTAAGGCTCTGTCAGTGAAGGATCCTCTTCTTTCAGCTGCAGTGCAAAGAGACCCAGTAGGGACCACGAGATGTGAAGATGATATACCTAGGGAAGGCTCCATTGAAGATAACAGCTTCTAGTAGCTGGTGACCTGGCACAGTGTGCCTCCTTCCAGAGCAGTGTATTACTCAAGACTGAGTAAAGGGACAGAATCTGGCCCCAAGAAAATTGATTCATCTCGAGTCTCCTGGGGATGAAATGCGGTTTAGCGGTTGGAGCAACTGGCTTGGATTCAGGACCTCCTGCGTGACATCTCTGCAGCCCTGCCAACACGTCGCACTGTGAGCTTAGGCAGGGCTTTGCTCTGATTTACCCATCTGTAAAACGTGCACAGTGTGCAAGAAAAGCTTTCATTTTTGCAAAAGAAAGGTGTCAGAGAGGGGCAAAACCACTTTATTGAATATTGCCCACTTGTTCGTCTAACACCTGCTGCATGGGGTGTCATAAAAATTAGATTAGTCCATAGACATGTATAGTCTGGTTTCAATCCCAGTTGCATAAAACCATAGTACCATCAGAGTCACTGACTCTGAGACCTGAATCTGGCCCACAGCTGTATTACTCCCTCTCCAGAGGCCAAATTCATGTTAGCAAAACTGTGGAATACACTGAAGTGTCATTAGAAATTAATTTGTCCATGTATATTTAATTATACGTAATGAGCCTGGATATCAGAAGGTTTTCAGCCTATTTTCTATGTACATTACAGGACACTGACTGCTTTCACACTGGTTGTCTGCCTTTCAAGCCTTGGAAAAGCACAGGTGAGAGGTGCATGCAGAGATGTATGAACTGTTTTGTACTTAATTGCTACATGGCATGAAACTTAACTGGCTAGCAGGTGGATAGGAAGCTCTGTGGTCTGGGGTTTACATGAAAAGGAAGTTGTGTGGTCTAAGGGTTTAGAGGGGAGAGCTTGGAGCCAGCAGGATTCTGGAGTTGAACATGGATTGAGCTTATTGACTCATCCTTGCCAGCTCAGCAAAATATCCCTGTAGAAACCTGGACCTCACTGAAAACCTGATTCTGCCTCTAAACTGAACATTTCTGGAACAGGAGATAAGAAAAACGATCCCATGAGACCAGAGACCACTCAGTTCTATTGTGAGAAACATCCACACTTGGAAAATTCATTCATATAAATACACATTTTCTGTATATTTAGCAGGATCATGTCTAAAGACTGTTTAATTTTGGACTGTGATCCTGAATGACTGCATCCCAGTTTTCATTTTTACTTATGCCCAAACCCATTTCTGTTCAAGAGGGCAGATGGAAGTAAAGCAGTCTAGTTCTTGAAACAGCAGAATCATTAGTTCTTTGTGTGTTTGAGCTCCAAGTAACTTTAAATCAGGAAAAACTGTTCCTAAAGGCATGTTTTTTGGATTTCTAGTTGATAGTCCAGATATATTCAGTGTCCAGAGCTGTGTTTCTAAATGCCTTTGCCAAAAGTCTCTGAAATGTAGTTGTTTTTCTTCCATTACATTGAAAATTTCCTGCACATGTCATGCTTATTGATATTTTTGTGAATATTGGATCTGTATGGGAAATGCTTTTCATGCCCCTGGAGAATTTTTGAGATGTCTTTAAGAGTTTGTTTTTATAATTTAAAAAATATTGTTTCCATTATAATTTTTGTAAAAACATCTTGTAACATAAATTGATTTTAGAAGTTGCTTTGAAAAAGCAACTTGAAGCTAAAACGGCAGCAATGAGTTCTTTCTGAAGATACTGAAACTGGTAGTTTTGACAATACTGGAATCTTTTCTAGAATAAAGTTCTAGAAAGTTGTTGAAACCAGTTCTACAGTAGTTCAGTGTTTCTGAATCATCATTTATTGTCCAGAAAAAAATAATTTTCTTAAAAACTATCTCAGCTCTTCCAGCTAACCTAGGTGTAGTGTATGTACCACACTCAAAAAGGAGAACAAAAGCTAGAGTACATACATTCTTTAAAACATGAGGGTGGTTATATATTCTCCCATTAGAGTATCTTGGTTTTCCACAACATGATACCAAAACATCTTGGAATGATAAAATAAATGAAGGCAGAATTCCTCCATACTTGTCTGACACTTCTAGCAGTGGTTTTGTGTATTGATATGTGCAAGTGGCAGGTGCAGTCCAAACAGTGCCGTGTGTTTCATTTCATGTCCTGTCCCTAGTTCCTGCAATGACCTACTTCCACTGACTCACCCCTCTAACCCTTTGTCTCCCGTCTGCAACTTCCTACTTTTCCAAACATCAGCTAAGTACTTTACTCTTCCACTCATTTCTTCCATAAAGTCCAAAAATAAGTGTCTTTGTCATTAAGAAACAAAAAAAAAAAGGAAGAATCTTGAACACACTCCACCCCTCTGGCCTCTGGTTGCTTCAGTTGTTCCTGTTTCCTGGATATTTCTCGCTTACATTCCTTAGTACAACCTATTTACTGGAAGATCCTATGCTTGTGTCAATTGCTTGGCCCCTTGCTAAATAGATGGAGCCCAGTCAAAAACTAGGAAGAGCAGAGAATGATTTTAACAGGCTTTGAAATCATCATCACCAGGACTTTCACCAGTTTAGAAATGCTGAGGTCACTGAGGAGGTGCTGAAGACTCAAGGCTGCAGCCCTAATAATGACCAGCACCAGAGAATAGGAAGGGACAAGGCTTCCAGTAACACTGAATGCCTACAACATGTTGTCTAAAGATTTATCCTCTAAAAATTACAAGGTTTGGTGGAAAGAAAGAACTTTATTTTTATTAAGCTTGTTATGTTTCAACTGTGGCTGCAGGTCAGTCAATGGCTAATGTGTTGTGTGCTGAATGGGCTGTCTGGGGAGCTTTAGAGCCTGTGAGAGATGTAGCAAGTACTTTGAGATGAACCCCCCTGTTCTGGCAAAAACAAGACCCCGAACTAGAAGACAGCAATTCCATGCTTAACAACTTATAACACACTGTGCATTGGTGACCCTTGGGCAGAGGAACAGCCTGACTCTGCCACCACCTAAGGGTGCCACTCCTGAGCTAAGGGACTGCAACACATGCTGAGGCCTTGGGTTCATGCCTTGCTGACTGTCCTCTGGGGAAGGGACTTTATTTTGATGTACTGTATTGTGCTGAATAATTGTACTAATCATAGTAATCCAGATGAGCATTTGACTCTGCAAACCTCTCATTTCACAGTCACTGAGTGTCCTTTTTTCTCTCATTTTAGCAGCAATGCACTAATGGGTTTGACCTGGACCGTGCCTCTGGGCAATGCTTAGGTAGGACTGTGTGACAAATATGTGTGTTTGTATACATGTATATCCAAAAAATATGTGTATATATAAATATGTGTGTGTGTGTGTGTCTTTACATAGCACTGATCTTTGACATTGCTGAGATACTAACAGGCTGTCAGGGCTGCTCAAACAACAATGATGTATTTTGATAGGAGCTCAGACTAGTTGCCAAAGGACGAGAGCTGTTCACCCTCCTTCTCTTTCTCCTTCAAACTCAGGATTTATTGTCTTTGTTGCCTGTCTCCACCTGCAGGCTCAGATAAAGTCTTCCATTCTCAGCATTGAAACCAAGTAAACTGAGTTGAGATAGTGTGAGGAAATCTGCACTTTGCCCAGCAGCATCTTTTTATCAATGGCATTCAGTGTCCAGGGCAGCATCTTCTACATGCAATAAAGTCACTCAGACAGAAAGGGAAAAACCTGCAGCAGATTGTTTGCTCTGCCACAGCCTACTGCTTCTGTGGCCCAAGAACCAGGGGAATGCTCAGGTTCGCTAAACCAGTTGTATCTTTCTAAATTTAATTCAGCAACATTCTCAATCAAAGCAAGAAAGAGGCCTGAACTGTGTCCCCAGATCCAAACATCCCTAACTTTTTCTGTGGGAGGGAACTCGAGACATCCAAAGCAGGATCCAAATTTCACAGCTGGGCAGACAAACCACCAGTTTCTGAAATCCTGATCTGCATGTTGTGGTTTGGACAGACTCTCTAGCAGGAAGAGGCAGTAGCATGCTGCAGCCATGTGTAAATTAGTGTTTAAACCAAACTTCTATGGAATAGCAAAGCAGGCCTTGTCCTCCCCCTCTATCCTCTAATAGTGAAGTAAAACAAGTAGATCACAGGATATGTTGAATATATGGGATGTTTCCTGTTTTAGTACAATCTAACTTCAAAGCAAAGCTCCACAAGGAAGTATTAGACTTTTTGATGGAGAATATAATTTTTTTCTGCAAAGTTTTGCAAAAAACATGTTAACTGTTTTTTGACAGGTCCCATTAAGGAGCAATCGTTCTTTTAACTTCTGCAATTTCATTCCAGATATTGATGAATGTCGGACTATTCCTGAGGCCTGCAGAGGAGACATGGTGTGTGTCAACCAGAATGGTGGCTATTTATGCGTCCCCCGAACAAACCCGGTGTATCGATCACCGTATCTGAGTCCTTATTCCAATGTTTATCCACCGCCCCCAGCACCAGGCCCTGTTCCTAACTACCCCACTGTTACAAGACCTCTGATTTGCCGATTTGGTTTCCAGTTGGATGAAAATAATCAGTGTGCTGGTAAGCAGTAGAAATCTTTCTTCTGTATTTTCATTTATATTAAAGCTTGTCTGACATTGCAGAAACAACTGTCCTGCAGTTGTCCTTCAGTTATTGCAGCAGTCAAGCCCAGTATTTTGAAGTACAATTTTTTTTAAGGATACGAGCTGTATGTTTCATATCATCATTATTCAATGCAAACTAAGATATGATTCGGTCCTATTATTTAATCATGAAAGAAGTAATGTTTTTATGAGATAAACAACCACCTGATGGCAGGTGATTTGTCAGTGCATCAAAAGTATGCCTTTTATGCTTATGATTCTGTCCTGAGAGAGAAGGTGGCCCTTCATTTGAAGCGTTACTTGGGGCCTGGGGAAACTTCATTCATCTCTTGGCTGTATGTGAGCTGGTCTTTGACAAGAAAAAAAGACCAAACCAGAGAAGCCGTGAGCCTTCAACAGAGATTTTTGCCTGTCTTTAGACTAAGGAACAGCATTTACTTCAAAACTGCTGCAGAAAAACTCAGGAGCTAAAACTGCCTTGTCTTTTGGGCCTATTCTGCCCTATTGTCTGAAATTTCTGGCAGGACTTGGTTGCAGATGATGCACTTTGTTTGTTTGCCTACTGAGGAGACCACAAGAGCTTCACAGGAGCTTTGAAAGTCTAGACTTAAATTCAGCTACCTTGGGACACATTTTCTGTATTTGAATCATTGTCCTTTCCAAGGTGGGAAAAACTTATTTTCTAACCAGCACTCATAGTAATACTGACTGGAAAATAAAAAAAAAAAAAAAAAAGTAAAAACTAGGGGGTTTTTTTAAGGAGTTTTTAAATCCTGGGATAACTGGAGAGTTGGCTGTAAAAATAAGCATTTTTACTATCAGGTCCTTTGAAAATTGCCTCTAGTTCTTTTCATCTTAGCAAATTGATCAACCTGTTATTTTATCTTCTGCTTTGTAGATTTCCAGAAGTGTTTTCATTTTGCTCACTTTGCTGTGGATGATTCAGGAAATGGGGTAGTTAGTAGAAAAGAAGTGCTGAAATAAAAGTGGAAATGAAACCTTTGCATTATACTGTCTGGTCTGCTCCAAGCAAACCAGAATAATCAAAACAGGTAGATTTAGGAAATTTTAACAGTGAACTTTCCAGCCTCCAAAGGGCACATATGTTCCTATCCATGCTGGCAGAAATGGAAGGACTAATACTTTTTTCAGTCAGGGCTGTTCACTTCTGTCATTTTACTTTTCAAATATGTGGGATTTAAATGTAAAGAAAGTTTGGTGATGAAAGACATTAACAAGAATGCATGGGAAAGGACAGGCTGCCATTTGGGTACCGCAGCAAGCTGGGAGCAGTTTTTGAAAGTCTACATCCGATTTGAATTTGAGCAGATGATGTGCTAAAGGAAGAAAAACAAAACTAAAATAAAACAAGACCTGTTTGGGGTCTCTGCTGGGGTTAGATTCCATTCATTATTTAATGAAATTCTCTGAAGACATTCACTGTCTTGATGCAGTATTTATTGTTGTATCTGTGTGCCTTTTGTATCTGTGTGCCCTAGGATGGAAAGTGTGGTCACCAACAGGAGTGATTTGGTCTGTGTCTCACTGTAGCAATGGTAGAAAGGCCTGATCCCGTTTCTAGGATTCCTGGAGCAGTTAACAGGGTTGTGTGCAGTTCCATGCTTGAAGTCCTTGGAGGCAAGACACTAGGAAACCTTGACAGGGTCCTCAGGAGCAACCAAAATTTTACCCAGGTCATTCAAGAAAGTCTGAACCACAGGAATTATGGCATCCATAAGCCAAATACAAGCATCACTCATGTTTATGGTTTTTCAGTTGGTCTGTGCTTACCTCCTTGCCCATCTTCAGCATGCTCTTAGGATACAAAGCACTTCAAGGGCTAATTTTGTGGTGGAATGGTTGAAAAGAGTGAACTAGAAGTTATTTTGCCCAGTAGCTGAACCACTATGTAACTTACAGGTTTGTTATGTTGGTGTTCAGACACCACCCTCCAGCACCTTCTTTCCAAATAAAATTAGTCACAGGTATTTCCATTAGAGACGATGAGATTTTCTGCGATTGACTGCAAGGGAACCAGAGTTATTCTCATGCCATTGTGTCTGAGCAATCTGCACATTTTAATAGAGTACACATTTTTGTCTTGTCAGATATGGGGTTATAGATCACGGTCACATTTTCTACTACTAGGACAACAGAAATCTTTACTTTCACTTTGAATTTCAGTCAAAACAGCTTATTAAATTCAGAAACATTTTCTGGGAGATTGGGAGATTTGCAGCCTTAGCTTTGAAGCACTGAGGTTGTTCAAGAGATTTCCAAAGTGAAACAGGACAAAAATTTCATCTGAAAGCTGTGTGAGTTTTAACAAGCTCTTTCTTTTTTTTTTCTACCTCTCCACAAAATGTAGGGAGGCTTCAAGAAGGTTGCTCTGTTCCCGTCTGGCACCTGGCCTGCCTGCCAAGGCCCTACATTCCTTGGCTCTCAAGGGAATGTGCACCCCTGGTTGTTCACATAACATTCCCCCTCATGGGGCTGATATGTTTCAACGCAGCAAAAAAAGAAATATAATCCATTCTTCTCCCTTTCAAGCTTTTTGGCCTCATCCTTTCTGGTCTGGATGGTCATAGGCAGTGGTTAGGTGTCCACGATCCTTCCCTATCCCAGTCACTGGTCAGTCTTGCCAAGATTCTTTCATGTCCAGATTTTGTCCTTTGTGGAAACAAAATTTTTCCTGACTCAAGTGCCTCTCAAAGACACCTGTCAGTGACGACTTTGCCCACTCCAACATCCTCTGTGTGCTGCAGAAGTACCTGTAGCCATTTGTGGTAGCAGAGAAATGGTTTAATGATAATTACTTCTCAAGTCTTCTGTGGGTTTGATTCCTAATACATGGTATTTTTTACCCCTGGAGTTGCTGAGTGCTTTATATTTTGTATGTGTAAGTGTTCTGTGTTTTCAACAGCATGAAGTTTTTGTAAATCATTCCAAAGCAGGTTGGGAATGATTTATAACCACAATTAATGCTGGAATAAAAGACCACGTACAGAAAAAAGCAAAGAACATCTAGTGCAAGAGCACTGTTTGAACTGTTTGTCTTCTAACATTACTTGTCTATAAATACAGAAGGGGTTAGTCATAATAATGACTCTTTGCTCAAGGAACTTGGTCTAGTAGCTGTTGGCTCCGGTTTACTGGAGTGAGGGCCTGTGTTCTTGCATTATACATTCATAAGTGGAGAGCTCTTTCCAGTTTCCTTTCACTCCACCTTGCTGTTTCCTGATTTACAATGATGTTCAAAACATGCCTCAAAAACAGATCCTTCTGGGCATTGTGGAAAGAACTGTAGTGGGTGGGCTCTTATTATTGCTTTCCCTCCAATTAATGCAAACTCACAGTGTGGGGAGATGATGGGGTTGGAGAGGGTTGAATAGAGAGATCAGAGAAAGCAGACCTCAAAGACAGATGTCAGAGGCAGATGTTAGGAAAAGTACAAGCATAAGGCAAGATGAGTATGACCTAGAGACAGAGAGAAGAGAGGAGGGCAGAGGAGGTAATTATTAAAAAACCAGCGTAATTGTTATTTTTAAAGCAAAAGGTAAAAAGAAGAAGGGAATGGAAGGATGCTGTCTCCAAGTGTAAGAGAGAATTGGTTTTCATGCCCCATTTGTGCAGTAGTCATTGCTTCAGCTTTCCTCATTTCACAAAGATTGGCAGGGCCTCCTACATTCTCCACCTATGGGTCCCCAGTCCTACATTTGTGGAGTGAAACTCCTTCCTTCAAAAGATTACCTTTGCACAGATGGGTTTTAGATCATTATTGTTTCTATTATAAGCATACCTAAAACCCACATCCAAGTCTGCAATTGTACTGCCCTGCCTTGTGCACAACCCCATTAAGAGCAGCCTATGTCTAGATGAGTTTTCAAGCAAAATGAAGGAACCAGATGCGCCTGTGTGGAGAAAGCAGAGGGAAATTAAGAGACAGAGAACTGAAAGGAGGTGCCCAGGTCTTGCATCAGGCTCATGGCTGTGCTGAGATAGAGCCCAGCATTCCTTATCCAATGGCTTAGCCACCAAGCCAGGCTGCCTCCTCCTAATGACGTTCCTAGTGACCTCTCTGGGCTTACAGAAACAGGAGGAAGAAAAGTAGGGAGATGCAGCAAGGATATTATGCCTTAGAAGGGTTTGTATAAAGGAAAAACAATTAAATCCATTCCTGCCATTGCCTTTTTTAACCCTGTTTGGTTCAGCTCTGTGTCTTTCCCTTTTCTTCTTGGTCTGTCAGACAACCTCTTCTGCGGTTCCAGAGGGCCAGTTCCTGAAGGCTGTGCATGATCCCTGTTAGGGAATGATGCCATCATGTCCAAATCAACCAGAAAAAGAAGAAAGATTGCATGACAACAGGTTCTGCAAGAGGCTGAGCTCAGACTTCTGAAAGTATATATAATTGTTGACAGCTCCTGATTGAATTAAGGGCCATGATATGTAACCTTTACTCGTAGTATGGTTTTCCTGATGGGTTTTGTATGAGGAAACGTGAATTGAGACCTCATCCTGCCATAGCAACAGAAAAGTTGCCTCTGAAGCATCTCAAGAGGTTATAGTTGGTGGCTAAGGCTTGGGTTGGAGGAGTTTGTGTTCAGTTCCTGGCTTTGCCATAGATAAGCGTGCCATTCCTGGAGTCACCATCAGTGCAAGTGTTCAAGAAACACCTGGACATGGCACTCAGTACCACAGTCAATGTAGTCAGAGGTTAGACTCGATGGTGTCATAGATCTTTTCCAGCCCTAGTGATTCTGTGATTTTGTGCTGGGTATTTTGGGGCTAAAGTAAAATAATAATTCATTTTCAGGATTATACCAAGGATAATTTCACAAGGGGTTGATGGGTGTTGCGGTGACTTCCAGACAAGTATCATGTAAAGATACATAGACAGGATAGAAAGGTCCAGTTTAATAATCCTACAACAGTGAAGCTCAAGGTGAGACATGTGGAACTCAGTTATTTCCCCAGTTGTCCTAGTTCCAGCCAGGACAGGGTTTATTTTTTGCAGTAGCCAGGAAGGGGTTCCTTCCAGCTGAGAAAATTCATCCAGGGTGGTTTATTGTCGCAGGCTGCAGTGAGCATTTTTGTGCGTGAATCACTCTCTCTTTTGTACACTTTTGTCATTAATATTGTTGCTGTTACTGTTAATTTTCTTATCTCATTGCTGTTTCCAGTAAATTGTTCTTATCTCAACCTGTGATGCCTTTTGTGCCTCCAGGAGGAGTGAGGGAGGGGGAGCAGCTTGTGGGTTTGTTGTGGGAGAACTGAATTGGAGAGTACCATTCCTAAGCCACGACACCAGTGCACTAACCTGGCTGGAATTCAGTGGCTACTTTTGTCTTTATTTCTGCATAGATTAGAGGAGAGGGGAAGTCCAAGGCCTTTACCCATTCTCCAATTTGCTTCAGGAATATCTGTGCTACAAAAGCTTTCAGCAGCTATTCGATCCTATATTCGATCCTGCTATTTGAGCAGTTTTTCAATTATCTTCTGATTATGCTGTACTTGTTTCATGTTTTAGCACAATTCAAGATGGTTTATCCTTGATTATTTAATGTAATGAGACTAGACAAGCCAGGTAAAATAAACATGTCGAAAAATACAAACTATGTACATTAAGGTACAAGACCATATGTCAGGACAGTAATGAAGGAAGGATCATTAACATTCTGGAATACAGACATACTTAACATAATCCTGTTCCATTGGATAAACCCATATTGTACAGCTCCAGACAAACATAACTATAAATCTTCTAGATCCAGCCTCTGTGCTTCTGATCTGATGACCTGATCTATTCACAATCCAAACAATCTTCATAAAGGTAATTACAAGCTGACTATAAAATAATCATGGGTTAAAAGGTACATCGGGAAACAGAGCTCCTTCCTCCCTCAGGAAACCATTGCACCAGCACAGAGGATGGGCTGGGGCTGAGGAAAGGCAAGACTCATCCAGCCGCTAGAGTAGGTAGGGTCCATCAGTAGAGTTATTCCTACAGAAATTTGACCATCGGTGAAGGTATCCTGTCCTGCTTACCATGGGGAATGAGGGTGGAAATGCTGTTTTTCACTGAAGTTAATCCACTTGTGGTAAAGAAGTCGGCTTGATAGAAAAAGCTGCTGTAGGTATCGATCTGTAGCAAGGTAAACTGAGCCTTCTGTGGCTTGGCTTGTTCCTGCTTTCATTCCTCACTAAGTGCAGCATGGGAGGAGTAGAGTCTGGTGGTTAAAGAACAGGCGAGTGCTTCATTTATTTGTGAAACTTCTACTACTAACAAATGAGTAGAATTGAACCAAGAAATATAACATGCAAGCCAAGAATGCTGGCATGTTATTAAGAAAATGGGCACTCTGTGCACTGGAATGAAAAATAGCAGGCTCCTGAGTATGGCAAAGTGTAACAGTAGGTGCCCATCATTCTGCATGTCAGTGCCTTTCAAGCACCACTCACTGACTGTATTTATGTGTGACGGTGTGAGAAGTGAAAACAGAATAAATACAACTACAGTATAGCCACAACTGAACTTGAATGAACTACAGTCATACTGGGTAGGTAGCTGGGCAACAGCTGGAGACAAAAGCACTTATACCCATGATTACAGTCCCTATTGACTTTGGTGAAGATCTTATAGCAGAAGTTCTTGCAGTGAATTTATTAGGTTTAAGTTAAGCTGTCTTGAACCTAACTGTAAGTATCTTATGGTCAGGGAGTCGGGTAACATATTTTTCTCCTGCTAAAATACTGATACCACAATAAGGTCTTCCTAGATTTTGTGACATTCCTTGACATTTGGAGGTCAGAATAGACAGCTGGTCAGATCGTCACCTTATGATTAAAAACTGTGACCACCAGAAGCATTTGAATTTGCTTTCAACTTTACCTTGAGCTAAACTGATTCTGCCTGTGGAAGAGTGCATCTACTGTTTGGGAGTGACTAAAACTTTTCTAGTTTCTTTTTTACTGAGCTGTGAGCCCAGAGGGAAGCACAGTGGCATACTGAGAGGGACAGCTGAATGAGAACGGGTCATGTTACAAAACATAATGGGTTTGTGTGCAGAGAAGGGGCATAAGCACAGAAGGGACAGTGTCCGTGTCTTATTAGATGTGCAGGCTACAGTCCAGACACAGGAAGGCTAAAATCACTCTAGACTGGGACCTCTCTATTTCATGACATGTTTCAATTTTCCCTCTTTCTTGGAATTGTATGATACTTTGGTATACGAAGTGGCAAGAACCCAGGAATCCCATCTCCCTTGAGATTTGTACACTACAGAGGGAAAGGGGATGCAAGGAAAAGAGGTTTAACTGATACTCTGGTTTAATGGCCTCAGTTATGCTTGGTCTCTGAATTGGGGGTTATTGGTCACTGGGCTCTGAGCCAGACAATACACAGACTTCAGTTGTCACCAAGAGTTAGTTGGCAGGAGGCTATATCTGACTCAATTCAGAGGAGCAGTAATCATGCCCAGCCTGCCATATCCTCTGGCATGTGCTGGCCAGGGCAGGGCTTGCACCCCTGCCATTAATCTCTGAACAATTCCTCAGACTCACTGTTAACAGTGGTTTGATACGTGGGGCTTTGTTGCTGCCTTGCCTTTATTATGTCTTACTTCCAGGGATTTCAGCAGTGCCAAATCAGTTAAAGCCACTATGTACTGATTAGCTCTGTCTGCTCTGGAGTAGATTTCATGAGCTTTCCTTCATGGAATAGCTGCCATGCGAGATAGTCTCACCAACTAGACAATTCCAAGGCTTAAAAGAGAATGAAGTCACTTAACAGTGCTGGAAAATTGACAGGTGTCATGAGTACGCTTCCCCAGTCTGTCAGGCTTGTTTTTCTCTCATTTTCCTATGAGTGACACTTTCTGTACCTTCCTGTGCAATAACGTGCAGAGTTCAGTACCTGATAGTCTCTCCTCACCTGGAAGGCTGGTTTATTTTCAGTGTCCTTCATAGCAACAGCACTCTGCTCAGGCCTATGTTAATTTTTGCATATATTTGCATCACCCACAATGTTTAGAGATGGCAGTGTTCTCAATTACTTAAAAGTCACTGTTTTTCTTGGACTCTCCCTTATATTTTTTGGGTCAGTCTTGTTTCTTTTCATTTGGTTCCAGCCTTAAATTGGCCATGGTTATGTCACAATATAGATGTTAAGCCAAAATATATAGAAAATATGAATTCTCTCCTTTGCCAAATAAATCAGCCAAATGGACCATATGTTTTTCCAGACTCTATAGGCAGTGATAATGTGCTGGCACTGCTCCTTTGTCTTGTCCCTAAAACACTAGACCCATGACAGAGCTGCCACACAGAAACAGAAGAGCTGCCTGATGTTGTGTTGAGTTTAACACGCTCTGAACCCCTTCATCTGCCAGTTCTCTGCCTTCCCATTTTACTACTTCAATGACATGAGAGAATTTTTCAAAGAAAATAAAGCTACTAGAAGATAAACGTGAGTTACAACCAGACCTGTTCAGGGCAGTTGTTTCATAATTCTGCCTGTTAGCTGGGACATGCTGCCCATTGGGGATGACAAGATGTGCTGAAATCCATCTTTAGTTTGACCACCTGCAAAACCTTCTCTTCTTTCAACTGTAACTCATGGTTGCAGGTGCTCTTGGGCATCTGCAAGTTTGAACATACAAACTCATAAGTCTGTCTGGAAAATTTTCTTTTTTCTATGGATTAGCTCTACATCAGTAACAGGCCACTACAGTGAGAATAAATCTGTTTGTATTCATGAAGCATTCACATACTGAAAATAAAAGAAGTGCTTCAGCTAAACATAGGAGGAGAGGGAGAGGAATGCACCATAAACTTGCAGGGTCTGAAAGAATCCACAATCTACTGCTTGGTCTGAGACTGTGTTGTTTGTTTTGGGTTTCCTTTTTTTTTTCCACAAAATAATTTTAATATCTGCTTTCTTATAATATTTTGATCTTGTTTTTTTTTTTAATTTTTTTTTTTTTTTTTTTTTTTTTTTTTTTTTTTTTCTTTTTTTTTTTTTTTTTTTTTTTTTTTTTTGTAAAGTAAAATTCTTGTTTTCCATTCAGCCCCCTAAGTAAATGAAGCATTAACTTGTGAGCCAGTAAATTCCTAATTGGATCAAAGGCATTAACTGGTTTTGTGGTACAACCAGCATATCTGCAGGTAACACTGAAGGGGAAGATTGTATAAACAGTAACACAGAAGTCTAGGAAAGCTACGATTGTGTTCAGGAAATCAAGGGACTGGAACCCAGCAGTAGGAGAAAAGATAACCTAATACATGGTCATCTGGTAGAAGATGATCAATAGAAGGCAGTGATGTCAAGAGCAGTGTAGCTTTAGGCAGTTTCTGGCAGTGTTACGAAGACTTCTCATTCCAGAACAAATAGAGAACAAATAGTAGTTCAGTGTGTTCTGTTAAGAATGACTCCAAGCTACTGACATTAATTGTAAGTACTTTACTACCATATAGATGTAGATAAGTTCATGGAAATCTCAGTATAGAGCAGCAGCAAGTTGGGGACATTATTGAGGCTGACTTTGATTAGAAGAGTGAAGTATATTGTAAAACTTAGGGTAAGATGACAGTAAATGGAACTGTAAATGACAGAGAAGCAGAAGTTTGTATGGTGGGTGGTACAAAAGAATTATTATTGCTGAATAGGGTATAATTTGCTGAAAGGAAGGAAAATTACTTCTAGACTGAACATAGTACAGCCCTTTATGGCACTGCAGTGTATTAGGTTATACATGAACACACTAGGTATGTTGTAGTGGAGAAATAGTACAAAACGCAATGGTAGAATCATTTAAAAGCTGCCTGGAACAATTTTTAGCAAGAAAGAGTCTTGCATAAGTTGGGGGTGGGATAGATGTTGTCAGATGTAGGTTGCTGTACTTTCGAGTCCTTTGATATATTTCCAGCTTCCAGTGTGCACAGAGGCACAAAAGAAAACTGTATGCTTTATCTCACACTGCAGAGAAAAGTTCATAGCAGGGGTAAGAGCCTCCACCCATTAAATAGCATTTATTGTCACTGTGGCTGAGCAAGGCAAAGCTGAGATAGCTTAAACGGGTAGCCTGACATCCCCTTTCTGAAGGAGGAATCTTGGAGCAGTGCAGAGTCTGTTTGCCAGACTGCCACTCCTTAATCCTGGAGCAGGAACCAGGCCAGGGAGAGGAGCTGTGATCCGAAAGCTATAGCATGCTGCTAATTTCCTGCTATTGCAAACCCTCTGGGGAATCCCAAACCCAGCACAGGCTGGACCAGCCTTGGACCATGCTCATGTTCTTCAGAGGTAGACTGCAGCAACATATACAACAATCATTGCCAGCAAATCACTAAGCACTGCATCTGGAGCTTTATTTCAGGAGCAGATTGAAATAATTTTAATTAAAAGCAGGGCTGACTTTGCGATGGAATAGCCCAGAACTGTGCATTGACAGCTATCAGTTGATTTCATTCACACATGCCAAAAGACTGTAGCATGCCAGCTTTGGAAAGGAGGTTCTCTTTCCCACTAAATCAGTGCTCTTTGAAGATACAGTTCTGCAAAACCTGTATTATGTTTTTCAGGTGGTACATTGCATTTTGGGACAAAATTTGTTCTCATTAACATTTTCAAGAGGTTTGACTAGTCAGATGAAAAGTGGTGTAAGAGAACTTTACAGGGTTACACATAAGACTTCAAACATTGCCCATGAATTTAATTGAAAGAAGTAAAAAGTTTATCTCCATGTTCTTCAGGCAATAAGCCCAAATACAGATTTGAGCTCAGAGAACCATGGCATAGGTGTGTCCTACACAGACTAGAGAACACCTCTAAAGGTAATAAGCAGCTGAAATTTGCAGTATATCCATTAATGGCCCTGCAGGTCACATGCATTCTGGAGCTGATAAGTGATGTATATCATCTAGAGATACAAAACACCATCACATGCTGCTCCACAAAAACCTCAAGCTGACATCGAGAAGCTTGGGACATGAAACTCTTTCAGAAATACATGATTCATCCATGGTTTATTCCCTTTGACCCAGAGAGGGACATGAAATGCTGAACTAAGCACTGTCTGCAGTATCTGTTTGGAGATAATTAGAAAGACTGAACTGTAGAATGCTAATCATGCTAAGAATTTGCTAGTCCTGCTTCTGTCCTGGAGACTGTGCCTTCTAAAATGGACCTGCTCCCTTGCGTGGATCAATATGACCTGAGACCCTGTGGCAATAAGGGGCTAATAAAAGAAAGTACTATGATAAAGAAAAAAATGTAAATTAACTTTCCACTACAGCAGGCCCACATGATGGAAAATTCACTGGGATGTGTCTTCTAGAGAGTAAAAGCAGGAGTTTGCTCCAGGAATAATCGCAGAGATTAAATGTTCCTGCTCGTTGGGAACATTGTCTCTTCTGTTTATTTATTTACTTTTCTTTTTTTTTAATTACCTAAAGAGAACAGGGGGGTTTTTTTCAGGCCAGGCTACTTGGAAATGAACCATTTGGCTTGGGAATGCTCAGTGTGAACATGTGTCTTTCTGAGCTTTCATGGATAATGTGAGAGCTGGTGGGACTGCCTGTGACACTGGTCCTGTGGCCAGTCTGGTGTTCAGCTTGTAGCACTACTCAGGAATTTCTGAGTTCTGGTATAAGAAAGGTAGGCTTACCCTGAAGATCTGGGGACAAAAGTGTGCAGGTCTGTGTGTGTGAGTAGAGCAGTCTGGTTTTGTGTTTGTACAGCATCCAATGAAGTTGTTCGCTGACCTCAACAGTTGCTACTAAATTAAGCAGAGATTCACATTCTAAGTATTTTCTCTTAAATACCTCCGGGGGAGAATTCAAAGTGCAGTCAATTTCTGTTGCCTCCACAGGCACCCAATTGTCCCAATCATTCTGGTTTCCTGGCATAAAAAAGACGAGGGCACACTGAAGGATATGCAGCAAAGGACCGCTGTGGTGGTTAGAGGGTGGCAGCACATGTCGTACAAGGAGAGGTTGAGAGAAGTGGATTTACTCTGCCTTAAGAACATGCGGCTTATGAGGGAATTGTATTGCTTGCTGCTTTCCACTGTCTAATGTGAGTGTGTAGAGCAGATGAAGCCAGATCCATCTCAGAGGTGCATGTGGACAGGAATGGGTAAAAGTTGCAATATGGGAAATTCTTATCAGTTATAAGGAGAAATGTTATCACAGTGAATGTGGTCAGATACTGGAACAGAGGTTCAAAATCTTTGTAGCTAAAGGTTGTACCCTTGGAGAAATTCAAACCTCAACTGGAAAAGGCCCTGAGCAGCCTGACTGAATGGTCCCTGCTTTGAGTGGAGGCTGGGACCAGATGACTTACAGAAGTCAACTTCAACATGCCTTGTGCAATGGTTCTGAAACTGCAGTGCCTGAAGTGCAGTAGCCTGCATCTAATACCAGTTCTAGCCTTTAATATATTGCAGGCCTCCATAAAATGAAAGTGATATTCTCTTTGTCACATAGACTATGAGTTTTAGCACTGATTTTAAAGTGCTGTAAGACCTTTGAATGGAGTCGGGTGCTTATATATTTGCTTTGGAGGCTCTGTAGAGCTGACCAGTTACATGTGATGCAAAACTCACATCACAACCCCAGGGTCTGCAGGCAGTGAGAATTAGAAGGCCTTTTTAAGAAGAGGGACTTTCAGATCTCTGCCCATGGCAGCAACTCTCGCCAACTCCAGGAGCTGTCATGATTGACTAAAGAGAGTGTTATGCTTGGCACTAAGGGCACTGGGGACCTTATCAGGGGAGAAAATTGTTTTTCATATTTCATCTGAATTTCGAACCTGTCCATGTGTCAGCATGCTTTATAACAATCTCAAAAGCACCACAAAGCCAAGGTAATTCTTGTATAAATTTTAGGACCTTTTGGGATCTTTTATAAGCAAAGAATGGGTAGTGGAAGAAAGCCAGTGGAGAAGAAAAATCTCTGCAAATACTGGCTTCGAGGCTCAGACAGCTGTGTCCTCATTACGGTTAATAGCAAAGAGCTATGAATGTTGGGCAACATTCCCCTCTGAGTGCATACATAGCAAGCCATCTATTTATTTATTTCAGTGGTGGTGATCATTGGAAAATGCCTATAACCCCTGCTCAAATAACTGGCTTTAACTCAGATCTGGCATTCACTGCTTTATAATGCTTGAACCACATTTTCTTGTAATGTTCCAAAAATTGCTGCCAGCCGACTGGGTTGCAAACCGTCCTGGCTAAATGAAAACTGTGTGGATACGGGAGGTTTACTTTGTTCCAATTAGTGTGTGATGTGGATGTCTATTGGCAGTTTTCCTGCTCTCCTTACTCGCAGTTCATGGCTCCCTGGAAAAAGAGGTGTTTCAACTCCAAGGGCTTTTTCCCTCTTACTCTCTCTCTCTCTTTCTCTCTCCCTCTCTCTCTCTCTCCCTCTCTCTCCCATTCAGTTACCTTTAGGGCCTAAATTAAGACAGGAGATTTCAAGATTTGTGACATTCTGATATAGCAAGATCTCAAAGGAGATGAGCCTACAGAAGCAGAAAGTTATGTTTTGTTTAGCAGGAGCGTGACAGGTTCTATATGGTTGCTAAACTCCCAGGCAGGACAAGATGCGAGGCTGAAACTTCATCAAAGAAAATTTCTAATAAAAGTTACCCAACATTTACAGGAGTTCTGGCCCCCACCTGTCAATTAATAAATCAATAAATCAATTGAGATAAGGGCAGATCTTTTTCCTCTGTATTCATCCTGGCATAAAACAGAAGTATTGATCTGGATGGTCTTGACCAAATTTTCTCTCCATGAAACTGAAGATTCATTTCATTGAAAAACTGAGAAAAAAATCCTACATTTCTGGTAATTGTTTCTACTTCATTAAATGAGCTTCCAGACACACATTCCACAATCCAGGCTCTTTTCCCTGGTTTTAATGGCTAGGTTGAGGGAATAAGGTGTTAGCCTCCTGGAGAAAGTCAAAGCACCCATTGTATGTGTGTTTGACTCACGCAGTTTCAAGTGACATGAGGCAATCTACAGCCATGCCACCTCCAGCTGGCACCTCCTTGCATGCTCAAGCCAAGCTTCTTTGAACCCAGTCCTTTACTGAATGAGATGCTGGTGATTATTGCTGAAGCTTTTGTGAGAGATCAGTTAGTGACAAATCTCATATTACTATTCCAGTTTCCCATGATAGAGATCCCTTGTTGCCTTTTTTTCATGTATATTGAAGATTTTAAGTTATCCTGTGAGAGTGACTACAGCATTCATACTGAATTATCTCTATGGGTATGTACATATTGCTCACCTAGAATCTCTCTCGTATTTTCAGTTGTTTGCACAACGTGCTTGATGTTGCACATCCAAAGTGGCTGCATTTTAATGGAAGAAGCAGCCCTTCCAATAAAAGTTTCTGTTATAACCTGCAGGTGGGTATTTGTATCGCTTTATTTTCACTTTGGCTTTAATTTCTGGATCCATTTGGATCAATTTCTTCTGCCGTATTAAAAGTCGGACTGTTCTCTTCTTTACTAGTTATTGTGGTTTATTCACAGTCCCAGACCTCTCTAGCCTGCCAAAACACTTGGAAAAGGAGCTCTTAATGACTCAGTTAAAATGTACAGTCAAGAAGTTCACTTATTAGAGGAAATGTAAACTGACCACCAATTGGCTAAACCAGCTGGCTGGACTATTTGTGCTTGAGATTTCTCAAAGCTCCCCAGGGAACAAAAGTGGGAATAGCAGCTCTCTGCTTTTAGTTCTCTCATGTTCTGTACCCTAACAGAAAAGTCTTTGAAAAAATTTGTTGCAGGAGAAGCCAATAGCATTTCACTGACATGCTTAAAGGCTTTATAAATAATGCTTTAAATGTCTATATTTTTGATATATTCTTTCTTTCAGGGTCTTTTTTAACTAAGTCATAGATTTGCAGAGAAAATATACAATTCAGCCATAGAAAATTCTCTTCATCAGTGTTAATGCTTCTACTCCTTTTCTGTAAAATTTTATAAGCCTTCTCTACAGATTCTTGCATGAGACTATTTCATATCATGCAGCAAAGGGATGATTGTAAGGATCTTTTTTCTTATTTCTCAGTGTGCATTTCCTGGCTCTGACTGCACATTTTTTGTTTCCATTGCAATAGAAAGTGCTACTTAGATAACCTCCCAGCAGCTGGGAGTATTCTCAATAAAAGCTCACTGGCTCCTCTTACCACCCTACCAGCAGATCACAGTGTAGCATGTGGTCATACAAAACAGACAGTTTTGAGAAACTAGAATAGCACTTCATTTATTCCGCTGAAAAATATGCTTCCTGATGATGAAGATAAAACCATGTTGAGCAAAAACTTCTTTGTATCTCCTAATTCAGCAGGTTCAGTGTCATCAGTGGAATAGTAACGTACCTCACTTCAGCAGGGCACTTGGGTCACTCTTGTTCTGCTATACTGCAGCTATTTGACATAGAATAAGTGCAGCAGGGAAATAGCTGAGATTCCCAAATCACATGCACTGATCATGCATTTCATAAGATGTGCAGAACCTGCAGCAGGAAATCATGAATCCATAGAATACAGTTGTGTTCCAATCCATGGAGTTTCTTTGTTTAAGCAAAGCTCTTAGTTGAAATTAGTAGGGTGTCTTATTTTTGATCCCAGAGTTAGTACACTGACTGTGCATTTGTGCAAAAGCTCTCATGGGACACCAGGAATAGTCCACACAAGTGGCTGGGATCTTGTACCAACAGGGAGCCCTGGGAATTTGTGGGAGTGAGGATCTGTGGTCAGGCAGGTGAAGCCAAGTGTATGAACCGTGCACAGGTCTGTTCTGAGCAGAGACGGGAGAGGCTGCTGGCCCTTTAGTCCCCTTGCTGTGCACTTCTCTGCATGGCTGTCCTGTAAATCTCAGCCACAAAAGCAGCACTAGAACTGTGCTCAAAGAGGAAAGTCCTTCACAGTTTAGCTGTTGTTTATCATCTTTGAGTAATATGAAAAGTGCGCTCACTAAGGAAAGGCTCAGATAGCTGGCAGGAGACCTAGAACCTGTGACACATGTTGAGCAATTTTCATACCAGGCAGAGGGGGAAGAATTACAGATTCATGCCTCACACTTATTTAGTATCCATTTCCAGACTGACCCTCTTTGTGAAAAAAACCACTTTAATCCTTGTTTAGCCATCAACCAATAACCTAATGCATATGGGATGCAGATAGAGAATTAATTCAGCAATCAATGGCCAGTCCTCAGACAGTGAAATACGCAATTAAACAGGTGTTTAGGGAGTTGATCTTGGATGGTGTCCAAGCTCAGCGGGGTCAGTTGTCCTTGGAAAAAACACTGACCCCACACAGCAGCAGACTGAATTTGGCTTCAGTCTGCACTTTAGGAATGTGCCATTGTTATTTCGTCCCTTTTCTTATCAAATGTAATTATCTTGAGGAAAAAAAAGTTTTGAGAAAACATGTGATTTCACTGAGTAAAAATCTACTACTGAGGAAATTATTTTTCAGTGTCCAAATAAGGAATGGGGGAGAAGTTTGGGGAAAGTGCTCTGTTCCAAGTCATCTTGGAACTGATACCCATGTTACTGAGCTCGGATGTTTAGTCCTGGCCTGCAATTATGCCTATAAAAAACAGACATCCAATCTTTGTATTATTTTAAAATGGAACCCTGAGGGTTATAAATGACTGAACGAGCTTTAGTGTTTGAGCAGACAGAGATTCTGGAAAGAGCTGTCAGCTTTGAGTCTCTCTTCCAGAATATTGCATCTTAAGAACAGGGTTAGCTCCTCGGGTTGTGACAGTAAAACAGTGGGACTAAAACACAGACAGAATAAAATAAAGATGTAGGGCCCCAAAATCACCCACACCTCCTTGTAAAAGGGGGAAGAAGATTTTCCATGGCGAACGTTTTCCAATCTGCAAGACCTGTGCTCTCACAATTGTCAAATTAATCTTCAGTATTACTGTGTTGAACCCCATGGTGCTAGTGGCTCTCAAATAATGATGGCAAAAACATACCCACTTTTGTCAATGGCTGATCAAAAGAAGGAAACACAGCCATAGCTACTACTGTGACCCACAGAAATTTGTAGCATGATTATCAGAATTCATTACTTAAGAAAAGAAGTCATGCATGCTAAATATGTTCCAAAGAGAACAAAATGTAACAGTCCCATCTGTGAAACAGCACACATTGCCAAAAGCATATTGTCTTGGAAATCTGCTGTCCACATTGGCTTCCCCCTTCATCACAGAGTCCAAGCAAAGTTTCACTTCTAATTGTCAAAGTCTCCAAGAGTGTGGTTCTAGCTCAGAGATCATAAGCCCACATCCTTCCATGACAGCTGTCTGCTAATGCTGTTATTCCATTGTCAGCCAGCCGGGAAAGGAGCTGCCATGGAGGGAGTGGAACGGTCACAGTGCCCCGAGCACAGACCATGCCTGTGGAGGGATAAGCAGAGTCACACATCCCACTGCTTTCAACACCAGTGGATGGACTGAACAAGGACAATAGTCTCCTTGTTCCTGTTGTGGCAGGTGCAAATAATCTTGGGATGGAACATCTCTGGTAAACTTTCCACTCTGTGCATTTTCTCTGTCATGTGGTATGTAACCACATGCTCCTAAGTACCAAGATTTTTTTCCTTTAAAAGTAGCTTTTTGTCAAGAAAATCTTTTCCTGCCTGAAGGGCTCTGAAAAGTCTCTGAACTGATGAGTTGACTGATGTTAAGAACTTTGTTTCCTGCTGTATTCTTTAATGCATAAAATCCTGTTTTATGCACAATCTTTTTTTTTCTGAGCAGAAGAAAGGCAGTGTCTTTGCTTACAGTTTTTGAACCTCACCTTCCAGAGGGCAGGTGCTTCCAGTTCCTAAACACCTCTGCTCCTTCTCCTGTTGTCTGCTGGCTTCTACCCCTGGCTATCCACCTCATAAAGTTACTTAGAAAAATCTACTACTTCCTGCATGACCACATTCTCTAACCTGCAGTTTAGTCCTCTTGAGGCTCTTTGATTCAACAAATTGTCTGTGGTAATAACTTGGATACTTCCTCTTTTACTTAATTCATCCTTCATAAAGAAGCAATCACTCTGTGTGTACTGAAAGGAAGGTGGTTGGCATGCTCAACACATTTAGGCTGATGACTTAACAGCTTCTAGCACAAAAATGTTACTAACATTTTCTGTGTTTTCCACATATTTCTGAAGTTACTACAAACATTAGGGGTACAATTTCTATCACTAAAAATCAGTTTTCAGATGCTTAATCAGTAGCACTACTAAAGTATGCGTCTTATTTTTATTTTGAATTTGTCTTCTAGACACTGAATTTCATCTCATTATCTTTTGCTTTAGTGACCATCTCCAGATAAGAACATAGTTTCCATGAAGAGGTTTTCAGATCACAGGCAAATATACCTTGAACCTTTTCTTAAATAGATTACTAAATGGAGCATTATCTTGCTCAAAGATAAATTTTCATGGCTTGGAATAACTCTTTGGAATCTCTTTGTATCTCTTTGCAATATCAGTTTTTGAAGTGTTGACACCGGAAATGTATTTCAGTAATTATTGCACTGATGCAATATACAGCGGTAAGAACAATTTCCTGTGTCTACTCAGTGTTTCTATGTTTATGTTTGTCTTTTCAGCAACATGATGTCAGGAAAAGTTCATGTTCAAATGATTATCTGTAACAACCCCGGAGTTATTTTTTTGACCTACATTTTTTACTCTGGATATATGACCTTGCATTTGTCTGTCTTGAAAAGCACTTTCAAATGTGCCCACCATACCTAGCAAAATACTTTCATGTAAGACTGCATTTGACATTTTAGTTCTTAACTCCACCAGCTTGAGATCCTCTCCATTTTATCTCAAATGCGGAAAACAGGGGGCCAAAACCAGATCCTCAGAATTCCACATTTATGATTCCCTCTTGATATTTTTGAACTCCCAGTTTTAGCCTCTTTGGTTGAGAAGTACTGAATATATCTGGTCTTAATTCAGTGGATTAGAGCATTGGTTTTCTTTTTATGCTGTGATTTCTCACAATATTATTGATACAAATAAGAATGGTCTCAGTCCTGCATTCTTGGTGGACATGAGTCAGTACAAAAAAGATCTCCTGAAAAGAACTAGCCTCCCTGGTGAGATATGGTGTTCTGCTGCAGTTTCACATCTAGCTTTCCTTTCTGACTATATTAATATGCTGAACCATTTTTTGTGTATGCGTGGCTTTTAAATTATTTCTTTTTTCCTTAATTTATGAGCAGTGAATTAAAAATTTCATTCATTGTTCTATGATGTGGCTAAATTCTAAGGAATCCGCTAATATCCATTAATACTAGCTTTTACAGATAATAAAACACAAAGCCAGTAATTTACATGCTAAACACAATTAGTTCATTTATTTATTTTGACATTGTAAATGATATTTATCCAGTCACCAGGCATCCTGCCATCAATTAAAAATACAGTCTGTACCAATGAAAACAAAGCATCAGCACATCACATCCTACAAAAGGCAGACAGTCAGCCAGAAATACAAAAAAAAACCTTTCTCCACCCTTGCAATCCCCAAATGAAATCCCATTGCCCCAGCCACCTCACCTCTTGTCAAAATGTCAAGTAAAGACAACATCACACCCCAGAGCTGCTAAATCAAACCACCACAGCCATAATTTTTTAAGGCAAACACAGTGATCTAAGAGAGAAGGATGTGGCGAATTATGGAGTATTCAGGCTTAGGCTCTTGCAGCACGTTTCCTTACAAACAGATATGGAGATGCCATCTTCCTATTCTCCCATGCTGTCAGTAACCCAGAGATCTTTAAAACTCATGGCTTGATGCCATGAGGCTCTGTTCATTGTAGGTGGTATTTCTTAGGAGGCAGAGAGCAGTGGTCTGGATGGGCCATGCTGTTGCTCTCAGTATGCATCGGGGAAGTAACAAAGTGAATCATTCCCACTTCAAGTCAGACTTTAATTTGTCTGGACTCCTGCCCTACCTTCTGCCTTTGGAACTAGCTGTGGGAGCAGTAATGTGAACACAGCAACTGGAAAGATGGATAAGAAAAGTGAACACAACAACTGGAAGGATGGGTGAGAGAATGTAGATGACCACTAATTTAATAGCGTACAGAAGGATAACCCAGAGCTGAAACAACTAGAGCCAGCTCTGCCCAAGCACTCCTTGGCAAGAGAAGTTTTGAACAGTGATCCATCCTACCTTGTCTTGGTTCTCTAGTGTGCTTATAAAGTGCTGAACAAATGGTCCCTCAAAGGAGTCACCCAGAGTCACTAGTCATTTGGGAAAATCTGAATTTGTTCAAAATCACATGAGGCATCCAATAACAGTAGCTGTTATTAAAGACTAGACTTCTTGTTTGGATGCAGGCAATATTTTCTAGGGGTCTTGGGGATGAAAGGTACTAAAAGCAGGTTCAGAGTAATGAAAACCATCCTTGGATTATCAGTGATAGGTGACAGCATCTGATGCTTTCATGGCACTGATGCTGAGATCATCAAACATCACAATTTGTTAACATCTTGAATGGAGGGCAGTGGGGTTTCTGGGGTTTCTTGCTAGCATGCTCCCCTTTAATAACTCTTCTGCTCTCCAGCTGATAACACTTTACTTTGGGGCTCAGATGACAACTCATTGCAGTATTTCTGTCCATGGGTCAGACACACTCTTTTGGGCTTCAGAAAAATGCACCTCAGGGACTTCTTAGCCACCTGTACTATCCTTGCACTGAGTAGGCCTTACAGCTCTCTATTCTCTGAAGTTGTCTTATCTGCTTTGAACCTACAAAGCTATTGCAAATCTACTACCATGTACAATCAGCATCACAAAGGCAGAGGTAGTACAAATGGGCTTTCAAGTCCCAGAGCATGAAGATTTGTGCTTGAATGAGACAGAAATAAGCTGTGCAATCAGAGCAAGAAATTATTCATGCATTATTGACGGATTGTCAGGGTCCACTTGCAACCACTTGCAATTTTCCATTCCAACAAAAATGCCCTGGAAGTGTTTTGATATAGCTTCTATGCCTATCCATTATAGGCAATCTCTTGAAGTTCTATGGCTGGTTTCCTCCCCAGTGGAAATAATCTGGGATTGTTTTGGGGTTTTTTTCATTTCCCTGCCAAATGTCTAGTTTTGACTTTAGCAACCACACCTGCTCTTCACTGTATGCTGCACTGTGTAAACGGGCTGGGCAAGGCACGCTCTGTCTCCCAGGTCTGATATCCTTCAAGAAGACACCTAATCGTTGCATCAGTAGTTTTTCAGTGCACAAATATCCACTCTTGCTTAGTGAGCCCATATATAGATATATAGATAATCTGGGGCAGACAGGCTAGGATTATACTACCTGTTTCAACTGTGAAGGCTGCTTGCCAAAAATAATTTATTTGATTGTATTGGCTGGGTCAGTCAGAGTGTAATGGCACCTCATGATAAGGAGCAATCTTAGAGGATGCCAGACATGGAATACAGAACTGGGTGTGCACACTCAGGCCCAAAAAAAAAGATTTGCTGCTACCAGTAAAGCTGTTTATACCTGTCGGTTGCATAAAACTTTGTTAGTGAAGTCACCAAGTCATTCAGTGCAAAATGTGAGGAGTCAAGGTGTTCTGCATAGACAACTTCAGTTGCACCAGGTTTTCTGGCAGAAATTCCACAGAAGGCCTCCATTGTAAAAAATGTTGCATTCAAATGGAAATATGCTTCCAATACCACCACAAAAGGTGAAGAAGACTGGGAGTAAGCAAATAAATCTGCTTGGTATATAGCAAATGGAAGAGGTTCAACATCTTACTTCTCTGGAGTGGAGCTCATGCAACTGCTACAAAGATGGCTTGGGAACAAAACCAATCCCACAGCCACCTGTTGCTTTGAGACACATCGTACCCCTGCAAGAAAAATGCACCACAAAAGAGTGGAGGATCTGTAGTCTTCAAACAGCCTTGCTACCATATGTGGTGAGACCATGACCCTCATTTTGTTTTCACTTCGCTTCACCTATTAATATTACTGGAAGCAGGGAGCATGGAAAATGAAAATCTCCTTTTTAAGCTTAGTGCAGACTAGAAAAAGCAGAATTGGCCAGATCCCAAGTTACCATTCCTAAAACAATAAGCAAGCATGACAAATAGAAAGCTTTTTCATTTAGAAAACATTAATGTCATTGTTATTAAATTTATGGTTAGATAAAATCTCTGTTCAGATACTACCAATTATGTGTGATATGCTACAAAGGGAGGATCCAGATTTTTTAGCCCAATCACAGAAGCAATAGCTGAACTGAACAACATATTTATGGACCTATATAGTCTAGACTTGCTATCTTACCCCTTTCCCACTTCCCCTACCATTTTGCCGACCTTCATCTGGCCAATAAATACATGAGAACCGATTTCTGACAGAGTTAATTACCTCTAATTGTGCCCCTCTTGTTATCTTACCAGCTTTGACTCGCGATAAATTGCTCCAGTACAGATGTTGGCAAGATAAGAACTCTAGACTCCCTCCATGTGTATAACATATATGTTTTTATTTATATATCTGAACATGTTTGATATGCTGCTGTGGTAGACTGGATCAGTTATTTCATGACTGCTAGGATTGTACAGCTGACTGGCTGTGCTTGCTGCCTTGGGGGCAGATACAGAGATGTAATTCCTGCCCTCTGCTGCCTGCTCCAGCCCAGGGCATCAGCAAGATACTTTCAGTTGTGACCTTACAAAGTCTGGGTTAATAAGAATCAGGGGAGGATCAAGGGAGGAGCATTGTTTGGATGACATAGTGCTTCAGCAAAGGCCAGTGCACAGTATGCTGGAATAAAAAATAGTTTAGATATCAATAAATAAAACATAGAAATCTGGGTTGGCTGAAAAAATGCCATAATTTATCTTTTGGTATTTCCATTTCTGACATCTAGAGGAAAACCTGATGCCTGAAACATCAGGGAAGATATTGAGCAAGGCGTGATTCAAATTGAACTTCTGACTCTGAAAGGCATTTTTAATCAGTTAGGTTCCAGGGTCCTGGCTTATATAAATGTAGGAATGCTATGCACCTCCTTTGCAAAAAAAAAAAAAAAAAAAA
>VZTE01003653.1:101451-132638 GCA_013397775.1 Eulacestoma nigropectus
AAAAAAAAGGAAAAAAAAAGCCCACAACAAAAGCACCCTAAGGGGTTGTAACAAAAATCCAAATACATTAAAACCAATAAAGATTGGTGGGGGGAGCGGGGGTGGGAATTAAAAGAAAATAGTATTATTGTCAGGAAATTGATTCCAGGGAAGTATACATTTTTTGGTCATGTAAAGGTTGATTCTAGTTGAACTTTCTGTCTGAAAAATTACAGTGAGATAGTCTGCATTGGTGGGGGTAGGAAGTAATTTTTTTATGCCTCTAAGTTGTGTTTGAACATCTCTCGAACTCCCCTTCATCTCTTTCTTCAGTGGGGTTGCACAGCCCTTTCACCAGCCTCTCCCTAGAGCTGAACACTGCCCTGTAGCATGGAAATCCCAGCTCAGTGACATAGGAAATGTGGAAGTAACAAAAAGTTTGAGATAACGAGAGACTTTCCTTGAGGAGAAACACTGAGAAACACTGGGTCAACTGCAAAACCGAGATGTGATGTGCACCCTCAGTTCTCACTGCTCTCAGACTTTTATTATTGTGAATTTTCCTTCAGGTTATGGTCATTCTCTCTACTCCTCCAAACTTTGGTTCCTTGCCCAGAGGTGGTGTACACACTGTACAGTGTGAAAAACCATTTGTTGCTGCTATTTCTAACATTTTCCTTCTGTATTTCTGTGTTGCAGATGTGGATGAATGTGCTTCAGATTCTCACCAGTGTAACCCCACCCAGATCTGCATAAATACTGAGGGGGGCTATACCTGTTCCTGCACTGAAGGCTACTGGCTGTTAGAAGGCCAGTGTTTAGGTAAAATCCTCATGTGATATGGTATCTGGGTATCTGGGTATGTGTACCTGTGACTCCCTGAAATAATGCCACTAAGCACTTCAGTCAAGCACACGTTTAAACCTTCAGCTCTGTGGAAAGTGTCTTTTGTCTCTGTAAGTGCCAGTGGGATGCTTGGCAGAGAGACCCTCACGGAACAAAAATGTAGATGTAAATGCCATATGACTAGCATCATAACGCTGTTCATATTCCCAGTCTGAAGGATTCCCTTTCATATAAGGTCAATTGCCAGCGTGTAAGCACAAGGATTTTTGCCTCAACAGACCTATCCTTTCCTTACTGTGACGTGTGGACCTGAAGGGATCTGTATTTGATGTCAAGAAATGAGACAGACAGTAAATCCTTAGAGTCAACCAATTCTTTTGTTTGGGGGTGAGAAAAAAATTACCTCTGAACTGGGTGCCATTTCAGTATCTTCCAAGCAGTTTTATTTCAATTTTATTATTTTCCTTGCAGCAATGTCCTGTTCATCCTTTTAGCTCAGTCCTGTCGAAAAAATATCGCTCAACAAACAGCACAGGAAAACCTTACATCTCTCCACTCCTCCAGCCCTTTCCCCTCACTTGACATGCTCATGGGATGATGACGTAGATGTTAATTTTAGGTACACATGTAGGACCTAGGAATCAGCATACAACTTTTTCTAAGAAAAGTTTGCCCATTATTAGCTTTTCCCCTGCAGTGCAGGCTGTTTGGTGCCAGCTCTGCAGAGCTGGACCATCCCGTCACACCTCCACTGGAAGGAGAATGGGCTTTCCCTGCCCATTCGTCCCTGGAGCATCTCCAGTTATTTTCCAGCTTTCTCCTCCCAAGTACCAATTCCATGAAGGACTCACTCATGGCTGCTTTCCTGACTACTGCAAACAGCTGCCATGTAATTCACCTGGCAGGGACCAGCCTGAGCCCTGCCCAAGCTGGGGTCTGTGCAGCCACAGCCACTTGAGAGAGTCAGTCTTGTAGTTCCCTGGAATAAGAAGTCTCCAAGGCCCCTGCTCTTTAATCTATGATAAATCAACTTCTCTTGGGAAAAAAAAAGCTTGTTCTGGGGAATGTACAGGCATATGTGGTAGGGTGGGGATGAGGGAGGGCAGGAAGGCAGATTCTGCTCTGTATCACCTGTTCTGTTACCCATTTACTTCTCCCAGTCACAGGCCAAATGAAAGGGTTTGTGCAGCATTCAGGATTTGAACACAGATCTAAAATATTCTTCTGCTTGATGGATATAGCAGAGAACTGAAATGGCTGCATTGCTGAATTGATTTGAGTACCTGCTTATGCTATTTAAAATAGGCAATAACATCCCAGTATTGCCTTATTTAAGTAATCATGGGGTGGATTATTGCAAGGCAATGCAAAAAAGAAAAAAACAAATTGTGTTTAGAGTTGCTACATTTTTCCCTAAATTTCAAAGAAGTCTCAGTTTTCCATACTTTACACTGGCTTTGGAGAAGTGATTTTTGCTGCCATAAGGCAGTAAAGGAATATTTACTGTAATCAGGGGGCCAAGTTGGGTTCTAGAGACAGATTTTTTTGGTGCACTATTAGTAAATCACCGTTACAAAAACCTACACTTCTATCTGTTGCGATTATCCCTGTAAAGTTTACACAGAGGAGCCAGTGCCGCACTATCCACATGACCCACCCACAAGAAGCAGCCCTCTCAAAGTCCTTATCCTCAAAATGTAGCACTCTTGAGATAACAGTTCTGCAAAAGACAAAGCATGTATTTAACAGAATGCATTGTGTCAGGGCAATGAGGCATTAATTTATTTAAAACTCATGTTATTTTTGCAGGATTTGGTAAAGCCTACTGCTGGTGTACTCACCACCACTGACCTGGCCTTTAGGTTATCTTGCTAACTGATTGCAGAAAATACACTGGGTTTTCTATTGCACAAATTTAGCTTCAAAGCTTTGAGAGCAGCCATTTAAAAAAAAAATTTCCATATATCAAAAGCCAGTTGATACCCAAGGAAATGTTAAGGCTTTGAAAGGACAACTATTCCAGGTGCTTCATTTCAGTTCTTAGTTCTGGGGCAAAAATCTTCTAGCACTTACCATCTCACATATCTTAGAGCATTTTCTTGTGCTCGTAGCACTCAGTTGCATGCATTGCTAATGCTGCAATTCAGCCCAAACGGCTATTTTGGCATTAAATTAACTGTTTATACAGTCTGTAATTTGTCAGTTAAAAATTCAAACAAAAAGAGAATGTGACTACTTGGAAAAAAAGTCTTTCAAAAATATCCTCACTAAAAAAAGAACCCTTTAGCAACACATACTGCTGTTCCAGTGAGTAGCTTTGGTATATGTGGAGGCAAAGAAGGTTTCTATTTTGATTCTGCCAAAATTTCGCTGCAATGTTGGCTGTAGCTGTGCTGGCGGGCTGTGCCAGCTGTCAGGTATCCTTTGAGGGAGCTGCTTAAAAGAACAGACTGGGCTGCCTGATTTACACTAAGCTGAAGATGACAATCAATTCATCAGACACACTGGTAGATGTCAGACACGGATAAAACCATATTACCACGTTCTACTGAGGAGAGGTATATTTTTACTATAACTCCATGTCTGAACGCCTGGAAGCTTGGCTGTTAAATCCATAACCAGTGTGCTGGGTTATTTCTCTGTTATTGGTACTGCTGGCTCAGTGTACTTGCTGCTTTGTATCTCATTGTGAACACACAGACCACTGTACTTTCCATCCTTCCCACCCACAGATATCGATGAATGTCGCTACGGCTACTGCCAGCAGCTGTGTGCCAACGTGCCCGGTTCCTACTCCTGTACGTGCAACCCAGGCTTTACCCTTAATGACGACGGGAGATCGTGCCAAGGTACGAGTATGGTAAACCATGGCTGAAATCTTTGGTCCCCACTCAGCAACACCCTTAAAACTTGCTCGGTTTTTAGAACACAAGTAACCTTCCAAGCATTGCTTTTGAAAATGTTCACGGGTTTGTCAGACAGATATTTCTGTAGTTTCCCAGTACCTTGAAGGGGTTCGGGTGCAATGTGACCAGTGTATCAGGAGAAATATGCAAAGAGGCCCAAATTTCAATTCGCTCAATTCAGTGTAATTACCAAGAGTTCAGGCACTGAATTTACTATTAAAATCTGAAGCTGAGTGACCCATCTGAGACAGGAAACCTTTGTCAGAGCAGTAAATCAGAGTCTCCCAAGATCCAGACTGGAGTCCTAGGATAGACTACCTTCTGCTGTGATGTGCTACCTCAAAGTCAACACTTCTTCAGTCTCCCTAGCAAAGCAGGGAGCATCTTCCCACATGCTGCAGGAAAAGATCTGTGCTAATGATGCTCAGAAGCTGCTAATATCCTACAAGGAAAAAAATTTTGCTTTTGCCTTAGCCTGAGGTTTCCATGAGGACCCTTTGTCACTGCATTATCTTTCTCAGGAAAATCCTGCTGCATTTTTTCTCAGGTCTGTTATGACAATATTGGTTTAATGGTTTTCAAATTGCAGGATAAGGACAGAAACATTTGTAATGAAAATTTCATCCCCATCTTCCATGTTATTTTTTTAATTGAAGACATTCCCAAAATGCTTCACTTCCACACATGTTGTGTTTCGAATATGCATCAGCCTGAGTCCAAATAAACAACACTGACTTGGTTATATTTTTTCATAACAAATAATTCTGACTGTACAGCTAATCTCTTTGAAATGCTCTGCAGTAAAAAAAATGAAAAAGGAGTTTGGGGAGAAGTCACTGATGAATTCAGCATTGGTTTCCCATAGATGTGAATGAATGTACGAGCGAAAACCCCTGCACTCAGACCTGCGTCAACACCTATGGCTCTTTTCTCTGCCGCTGTGAACCTGGCTATGAACTGGAAGCTGATGGAGTTAACTGCAGTGGTAACTGTCTTTATTTATTGTTTTGGTTTCTTTGATTCTATTACATTTACTTTTTCAAAGGTATTGTTTTGTACATACTTTTTAAAAAGTTTTTTGCCTTGGTCCACGGTAGCAGTAGGATAGCTGCAACTCATATGATCTTCTTTCCAGCTCAAGCACACAGCAAATACCCAGAAAAGCTCAGTGGAGGAGGGCTGCAAAAGGTTTTAAAGAAATAAGCTAAATATTCAAGAGCTCCAAGGTAACAGCAAAACATAAGAAAGCACTTTGTAATGCTGAACAGGAAGCTTTATTAGAGCAAGTAGAGATAGTCCTAGAACATTCTTCCATGATTAAAGAAATACTTTATATAAAACACTTTTCCATTTGTCTGTTGAATGTATGTATTCCTCTTGCTCTTAATGACTGCTCACTTCTGCCTGAAACTTTCCCAGTTTCCCCTGTATGGCTTTGGCTTCACTTTAGAAACAAGATATGATTTCTTAGTACAGTTATTGCTGATCTGTTCAGCACACAGCAGAATAAATTGTGCTTATGTCACTGTGCTTTTTCCTCTCTGCTTTTTTTTAATTTTATTATTTTATTCTAATTGAAAGCCAAACTTATTTCTTTGCTTATTGTTCCCTTAGCCTGATAAAATTTGACAATTCAGCCAATATTGCTTGGAACGAAAAATGCACTGGAAAATACCTAAGTTTTAACTTACAGTAAACAGATGTAACATGCTGTTTCTGAGAGAGAAGATATGTGAGATGCAGTGTACATGATTAGTGTTTCCCAAGATTTTTCCTGCAAAGCTCCTTGTTATAAGGGAAAGAACAGATATTAAATATCTAAAGGTTCTTAAGCATTAAATATTTAGACTGCAAAACCTAACTTAGTGTTCTGCTTTCTAATTGAATTTCTTCTTCTAAGTTAGACTCTTGAATGTTTTTTATGTGCTCACCTCCTGAGCTACCTGGGGGTCTGAACCAGGTAAGTTCATTGCAATGCCCAATAAGGGGGTTCTTGAGCCTCATCCATGTCAGAGAGTTAAGCCAGCAAAAGGGACTTTCCACCACCCACGTATAGAGCAGAAAATCTTTTCCTGACCATCTTGTGCAAGAAAATGTTTGACAAAGCAGGTCAAGTTTCTCTGGATGAGCTGCTTCCACTTTACAGGTAATCACTAGATATCTGAGGCTCACAAAGGGAATGCTTGGTTAGGAGGACACTCTTATGAGACAGTCAGGACTCAGATTTACTTCAACAGGAGCATGGTTAGTCCACGGCCTAGCAGACAACTTACTTTGCAGTTGGGAGGCATTCTTGCCCCAATTCAAGGAGAGAGGCAGAGATTTCAACCTGGCTTTCCCAACATCATCATTATTTTCTAATCACAGAGGCCTTCCAAGAGCTTTAGATGTGCTCTGAAATGACAACCATCTTGTTGTCTGCACATAGCAGAATGCCAGGAGTGTTTAGGAACATTGTTGGCTCAGGAGCAGAAACGTAGGACTCTCGGGGCTCTAAGTCCCTCAGCACCTGACAGCAGTCAAGCACCAATTATACAAATCCAGTATGCTGGAGGTCTGGGCAAGGATGCCAGAGGATGGTTGATATCTCAGTCACTTCATGGAGTCAGCCCTCAGTCCATGTTTCGGGAAGGTGTTTATTTCAGTGAACTCACCGGGGAAACTCACACAATAACAGGATTATGTAGGTGTAGAGTTCCTTTCATCTCCCTTTTGATAATCTGATTTCAGCCCTAAAGCCACTTGGATATATTTGGACTTCAAATACTTTCCAATCCATCTGCACAAAACACCAGAAGTGGATAAATGGACTGAGCCCAACTTAGAAGAAAGGGAAATTCAGTCTGAAGAGTAAAAGTGATTTGCCTGGGAGAGTCAACATGTCAGAGCTGGGAATAAGAACTTGGGAGTTCCTGGCTGGGGCTCTGGCCTTTGTTTCTTTTTTCCCTTGAATGGGGAAATAAGGAAATGATTAGTGGCAGCTTCCCTCGGCCTAGTGCTTTTGCATGTGTTTTCCCCTCAGTCAGCCATGCCTCCATGTACAGCTCTGAAGTTCGTCTTTCTCACTTGAGCACAGCTCTGCAGAACATAATGACTGGTCAATTTATGAGTGCAAGGGGGAAAGAGCACAGTTTCTGCTTTCAATCAGATATTTGACAGACTGCCTAGCTTCCTGGGTATCTGGGAGAGGGCTGGGCCTTTCAGTATGTCTGACCCAGGCTGGGATGAGCCCTTGTAGTCTTGCTGGAATGACTTGGAAGTAACTGACTAGAGGCTAAGAAACATAAAACAGACAGAGCTGGCTGCAGGAGTTCTGCTGGAACCCATGTGGCCCTGGGAAAGTGAAGCTTACTCTTCAAAAAAAAAGGAAAAAAAAAAGAAAAAAAGAAAACTACTGCCAAGTCTTTCCTTTTATATTACAGTTGCAGCTTTGTTGTCCGAGTATCTCTATCTCTGATGTAAAACAGAAATGAAAATATGGCCAACTGGTGACAGGCATTAGAAAAGAAAAATAAATAAATAAAAGCCATACATTGTATTCAGCAGCAGCTTTGGTTTCCTTAGGAAAAAAGTGTTCAACCAAGAACTTGTTGTATAGCATTTTGTCAGGCTGCTGCAGAGTTCTAGGGAGCTGGAGAGTGCCAGCCTCCAGCTGCGGTGATGGGCAGGTAGTCTGGATGGTCACTTGCCTGCAGGACTGCTCTTTTGACAGTAAAGCCAAAGACACTAAACTTTGTTTTACCACTGCAGACATGGACGAATGCAGCTTCTCAGAGTTCCTCTGCCAGCACGAATGTGTGAACGGGCCTGGTTCTTACTACTGTACCTGTCCTTCAGGCTATAACTTGCTTGACGATGGTAGAAGCTGCCAAGGTAAGAACATTCCTGCACTGATTAAAACCTGAGGGGACCAGAAAATAGATCCTGTGTCTAGAAAGAGGTTTTCAAGAATTGAGATGCTTGATCTTGACACTGCACAGTGAAATACTCATAGGGGCGAATTATGCAATTCTGGTAAGAATGTCATCCTGTGAATATTCCTGCTGAGGTGAATTGGTGTGTTGTTTCAAATAAGACTTCACAGACTAGGAAATAGCTACATAGGAAAGACCTCAAATGCTCTCCCTTCTGCTGCATGTCTCTACTTTTCCTGTTCTCTAAGGTCAGAGAGCTTGAGCAGCCAATTCCTTTCCTTTTTTTTTTGCAGCATTTAGCATGTGAGAGCACTCTAATAAGCAGAAATGAATGAAGTAAAAACTTAAAGGAGGTTCTTAAAAGAGGAGAAAGTTATTAAAAGGCCACCTCTCGCGGTGCAAGAGTTTTATGAATTTTGGGGTAATTCCCTAAGATTGAATCCAGTTTGTACAAGTGGTATCTTGTATTTCCCTGCTTTAGCCATTCTCTCATTCCTTGTGTTTTAGATATCAATGAATGTGAAATAAGAAACTTCACCTGCACTTCACAGCAAACATGTTTCAATATCCCAGGAGAATATAAATGTTTAGACCCAGTACGATGCGAGGAGCCTTATCTCCAGATTAATGAGAAGTGAGTAACGTACCCACAGCCACAAAGGCAAATTCTATCTGTGAGAGCTGTATCTAAAGTAAACCAAATAAGCTGCAATTTTACAACATAGCCATGAAGTCTGTCTACAGAACTATACATACATGCTGTTGCTGTGTTTACCACTGGTAAGCTTTTATAAAAATAAATTGCAATTCCTTACCAGGTCACCAGGTGTGATATGATATGATATGATATAATATCATACTCAGATGTATGTGAAGTCAGACTGGAAAAACAGATATCAGTTAGTTAAGAAAACAGCAAGGCTTGTGATGTAATAAGAGACATTTACTTACATTACTGACTTCATATATACTCAAATGCACCCTGTTTATCAGTAGGAGTATTTCCTGCAAATGGTAACTAGCTTATGCCTGGGAAGTACAATAAAACATTAGATGATAGTTAGAGCAGCATACAAAGTTTCTTATTGCTTAAAGGTTATAAGTTCTGAATAGTTCACAGACTGATCCGCCTTGCCCAGATATTGGGTATGTCTGGATGGGGCTGTTAGCACTGTTACTGTCTCAACTGGGAATCATTTGAGCAAGCAAAAAATAAATCCTACATTTCTAAAAATTACCCATTTCTTTTACATTTTTGTATGTATTTGCTGGGGCTCAAAATATTTCAGTTCCAAACAGCTCTTGATACATTCCAGTCCAGATTATTTCATCCACTGTGTTTGCACTAAACCCAATCACCTGGAATTGCTTGGTAGCCAAATGTATTTTATAGAAAGGCAAGAGATTAATAATTAGCTTCTTTCCTTTATAATTTATTCATGTATTTACATTGCTTTCTGAACTAGGGCATCTGAAGAGTGGACACATACTATTTGTCTGGTTCTGGGTTTTCCTACCTTGGTGGTAGAGTCTTAAATGGGAATTTGAAATAACTGAATCCTCTATATCTAAATTCCCCAGAGCCCAACTAGAGTCCTTGCAGAGCAGCTTGCACCAGAACTCTTGATCTCTGAGCTTTGTGTTTGGTGGTTTTGGCTCACGTCTAGATGGGACTGCACTTAATTTGTGACATATGTCTAGAAGTGGTCAGTTTAAAAGCCATGTGAATTCCTTGCATCTGTGTTTTCTGTGGAAGGAATTGGATGTTCATAATGCCAGGAGCCTCTTGATGGGGGCCGTGCCATATGCACTGTCTGAAATTGATGTCAGTAGTGGAGGTTATAGAAAAAATAGTCAAAAAGACCCATGCCCAGTAAATTCCCCCAACCTGGCTTTTATAAAGGGATATCCTGCCTCACAACTTTATTAGAGTTCTCTGAACAAATCAGCAGCATGTGGCGAGCGCACATGGACTGATGCAGTCTCTTTGCATTTCCAAAGGCTTCTGAAAAGACCCTCACAGAGTTATTAAGGAAATTAAGCAGTCATAAGTAACAGAAAAAAGTCCCTGGAACAGAAGAATAAGAGACTGAAAGATCAAAATTAAACAGAGGATAGTATTAAATTGTCAACTTTCACACTGAAGTTCTGCAGAGGTCTGAGCTGGACCTACTTGGTCCATCATAAGAAACCTGGGAAAAAGAATAAACCATGAGATAGGCAAAGTCTGCAACCGTGTCTGAAGACAGTAGATAAAAGAGTGGGTAGAAAAATATTGCAGAATAAGTCTTAATGACTGTGCAATAAAAATGGCAGATAAAATTCAGCGTAGATTAATTTAAAGTAAAAAGACAATCCCAGATTCACAAATTAAATAAGGAGCACCAATCTGATCATAATCCATCCAAACTGAGATTTGAAGGTTGTTCTAGTTCCATGATCTGCTGTACTCACTAGAGGTCAGAAAAGCAATCTGAATTTCAAGTGTTAATAGGCAGAGAATATCCTTGGAGCACATGCTATTGTATACCACATCTTTAGACTGTGCAGTTCCTTCACCTCCTGTCAAAAGAAATATAACTGGATAAAGGTTCATAAGAAGCAATGAGGATGATCAAAAGTATGGAAAAGTTCCCTTGTGAAGAACAGCCAAGTTAGAACCCTTCAGCCATGAATAGGGTCAAATATGAAGCCCTAAGATGTGTGAGGAGGATGAGCAGGGATTGACTGGCTACTCTCCTTTCAGTAGAACAGCTGGGAGCATCAGATGAAGTCAGAAAAGAGGCCATGCAAAGAGAGATGAAGGGGGCTGTGGATGCCAAACATTCATGTAGCTGTAAGAGGAAACTGTAAAAGCTGATGGATAAGAAATGCATTAACAGCTGATGAATACAAAGAAGAAATTTTTGTTTCGAGGATTCCCTGAGTCACAAACAACTGGAGACTGTTGGTGGAAGTGTCGTATGCTTGGCTTGCTATCCTCTTCTTCCTTAAGGCTCTGCATTTGATGTTAGAGCTTTGGTTTGATCCAGGATGTCTACTGTATGTTTTCATGTAGTATACAAAATATGGTGAAACAAAGACCACTACACTTATGTAGCATTAGCAGTGAAATGATCTAATAATATTATTTTGGGGACAGTTCAGTTTAAATTACTATCAGAACAAACATGTACTAAGTATTCTACACCTGCAGAGCTGCTTCAAAGAAAGTTCAAATTTTTGAGTGCTCTAAGGAGAATGTCAAGGTATTTTGGCCTTGAAGACAAGAAAAAGGAGGCAGGATATAGGCCAGAATAGCAAAACAGAGAATACTAAAAGTGAGAAAATTCATTACAAGTTTCATTGATTCTTTTAGCTGGTCAAAAACATTCTTTATTTGTTTATTTATGCACCTGTCTTAGCATATAAAGAATCAAATATTACAGCAATTTTAACCCCTGATGACAATTCTATCTCTGACCATCAGCCGCTGCATGTGTCCAGCTGAAAACCCTGGGTGCAGAGATCAGCCGTTCACCATCCTGTACAGAGTGATGGATATGGTGTCTGGGAGGTCTGTGCCTTCGGACATTTTTCAGATGCAAGCAACAACTCGCTACCCTGGAGCCTATTACATCTTCCAAATCAAATCAGGGAATGAGGGCAGGGAATTCTACATGCGGGTAAGTCTAGCACCCACTGGGGAAAACATGGAGTATCTTCTTGTTAGCTGAATGTCCTGATAGCAGAACTGAGCTTTTAATGAGTATCACTTAAACCTTCAGTATGAGGCATTTTTTACACACAGACATGCAGAGCAGTGTGCTGATATGCAGGAACTGCTGAATCTCTCAGGAGAGTAACCTATCCACAGCAAACATGCTTCCCCTATGAGACAGTAGGTTTAGGAAAGCCCAGAGCTATACCCATGTCTAAGAATAGCTCAGGTCTCCCAAGCTCAAGAGAAACTATCGTGCCAAACCATTTTTTATTTGATGGACAACCAGCAATTGTCACTAAAAGATTCAATGTTTCTTGTCTGTTTTATTAAACTCTTCATTGGAAATTGAAAAATGGGAAAACCAAAAAAGCAAGCAAAAACCCCACCCCTTTGTGCCAACAATTGACTTTCTGGGTTCTTTGCTTTCATTTGTTATGAATTTTTTTCGCTGAGAACACACATTTTATGTAGACACTATTAGAGAAAATGTAATTACCTGGGGTTTTTAAATCTCTTTTCCTCAGAAGATCTCTCTGTTCCCCAGTCATCTTTGCCACACCACTGACGTGCAGAGATTTTGGGCGTGTCTGCAGAAAATGGGGCACATCCACAAGGGACCGTGACACTCAGGAGGTTGATTTTCAGCCCTAGGCAAAACCTGGCTCAGACATTTGCATTAAGTCCTGTTCTGTGGCTACTGAAGGTTCCCATCCCTCACAGTCATGGGTAGTGGGATAGATTCCAGGACATATTTCCCACGAGAACCTCAGATTCCCACTGTAAGAAAAGGAAAATGTTTAGAAATCCTGAATTGGCAAGTGGTCCCACTACGTTACAATCAACTACATCTCACAAGAGCTTTCCTGATCAGTCATTACTGATCCCACTGACATTTTTCCCTCACCTGGGCTGATGCAGCAGGCGCTGGGGCCCCAGCTCCCACCCCCATTGCCCAAGCTTGTTTGTTCCATTGATTTACCACGCAACCATTCCCTGGGCAGCAGGTGGGCAGGGCCACGTGGGATGGACACTGTGCCCTTGCTGAGGCACCAGGACCCGGCCTGGTACGGACCGGGCAACACGCCCAGCACCTCCTCATGGCTATGTTGGCCTTCTCTGATCAAAGCTAACAAACACCCAGTTTTGAGGTAAAACAGGACCCACTGTGTCTCCGTAAGTTCCCGATGGAAAACAAAAATCAGCAGCTCTGATTTTTAAATGCACATAATCCACTGTTCTGGTCAGATATCGCAAAGCTTCCATTTAATAAAGGACTGGTTTTCTGAAGTGCTATTGCATATTCAAAGCTCTCATCGGAGGGTGAGGTTTGTGCCCTTAACATACACAATGTACCACAAACCTGGACCCCATCCATATGGGAACACCCATTCTCCAAGTTCTGTTAACATAACCTCTTCTGGGTGTTTGCTGCTTCACAGTAACACTGTCCTTTACATCAAACTAAAGACTACCTCAAACAAACAAACAAACAAACAGGTATCATTACTTGTTTATACCCTAAATCCATGTTTTCATCTTTTTTCTTTCTTGGGCAATAGCAAGTGTCTATGTTCAATAGCTACTTTAATGTGCAGGGCTCTCAAAGGCTTTACAAACTGTAGAAGGTGACAGTTCATGCAAAACACTGAAAAGAAGCCAAATGCTGAAATGAAATTCTGTCCCATCAGTTGCAGTGGTTTCAAACAATGCGACAGAAAATACCTATTCTGGCGGCTTGAAGACTGTAGTGAGACAGTAGTTTTGAAGAACCAGTTTTGGCAATCTCACTTGCTTTCTCTTGTTTTGTGCACAGCAAACGGGACCGATCAGTGCTACGCTGGTGATGACCCGCCCCGTGAAGGGGCCCCGTACTATTGAGTTGGACTTGGAAATGATCACTGTTAACACTGTCATCAACTTCAGAGGAAGCTCTGTCATCCGGCTGAGGATATTCGTATCACAGTACTCCTTCTAAACCTCGAGTTTGTGCCCTGGAAACATTAAGCCAAAAGAGACAGTTCCTCCTCTGCAGAACTCTCTCCTCAAAAGCCAGTACCTATAGCAGCTCCAGACCAAATCACTATTTCCACAGACCCAATGACCTATGCCTGTCTGAGCAGGGAGGCCTCTTCATGCACAGTCCCCAGCAGGATGCAGACATCTGAAGGTGTATTGTCAGCAGATCCCGTATGATTCTCTATGTGGTCATGTATTTTAAGGACTCTTTTTCTCACTGTAAACACTTCTAGGGCATGAGTCTATGTGAAAGACTGTGAACCTTTGTAGCTCCAAGGCTGCTTAGCAGAAAGCACCAAAGAAACTGAGGAAAAAGCTGGCTTTTGCAATCTTGCCTTTTTTAAACGTTTTTTTTCGTTATAAATGAAAAGCAGACAAACAAGCAGAAACAGAAACAAAAAACCCACCTATTGAAAAAAGGGACCTCACAAGTCCTAATTTGCATTCCCAATTATCTCTGGAATTATCAGTCAGGCACTTCGTTTCAATTCACCCTGCATTTGTCTTAGTTTCACCTGTTTTTTCTTTCATTCTATTTTATAGTTAAAATTCATTGTAAATTCATTCCAAAAAACATGTTGTACTATGTAATCTTTTGCTTTCTGACAAAGCGTCATGTTTGGGTTCCTTTCTGTATTAAATCATTCTATATAACACATAGAAATCTATCACTGGATGGTATGTTTTACAACATTTAGGATTTTATGCTTATTTACACTCAAAATCTTTGACAGAGGCCTCCACTGCCAGAATAGTGTCCAGCATAAGTAGGGACTTGAGAGCAAATAAGAATCAGAGTTTTATTTTTCCCTGTTTTCCTGAGTGTGATAGTTGCAAACAATTTGTAATGGCTACAAGGTAGTAATACTAACTCTGTAGTTATGGCTGCAATTAATCTCCTGTTCAAAGACCACTCAGGTCAGACCTGTCCAAATTTCTTCAGAAAATATGAATTGCTCTTTTCATTTGCAGTCTCTTTCCTGCACTTCTAACATGGGGGGGAATAGCTGAAAAGGACTAGGGCCAGTCTTATTCATGCTTCTACCACAAAGCAGACAGTACCCCAGTCTCAAACAACGGGATCCCACAGCTTCTGTGGGCACTGTCTCATCAGGTATAACTGCTGTAACCAATAGAAAGTTTCTTCTAAAATCTAATCTGAATCTCCATTGTAATCTTTTGCTTTTTAGCCTACTTCCAGTAGAAATTCAGAACAGTTTATCTTCCCCTTTGCAGCAGTCTAACGTGTCTGAAGACTGTTGTCATGTCTCCCCTCAGACTGTTCTTCTCTAGTCTAAACAAACCCAATTCTTTTGGTCTTTCCTCATATATCACATTTTCTGGACCTTTGATCATTCTCATTGCTCTCATCTGGATTCTCTCCAGTTGGTTCACATCTTTTTTGAAGCACAGTGCACAAAAATATGAAAAGTATTCCAACTGAGGCCTCTCAGTGCTAAGCTAAATCTATATAGATGTTTAATGGTTTGAAAAAAAATTCAAAAGTGTATAGTTGGAAGGTATAATGCATGTTGAAGTCACTGGCACTTTGGTCTTTTATTTTAATAATAAGGGATGAGGGTTTATATACCTTGTTCTTAAATTCGTCTGAAACAAGCTCTTCTGCTTTGTTTTTTTCCTTACTGGCTTATTAGCTCCCTAGCATCACTAGGACAGGAAGGATAACCTTTGCTTTGTCTTTTGAGAACTGGAAGTGCTTAGTGCTACTTGGGAGAAGGGGTTTACAAAGATTATAATGTGAGCAACTAGGAGCAGAGTAGCAGCATTATGTGAGGTCTTCATTAAAGTGGAGTATTAAATGAGAGAATAAAGACTTAGAAAGTTATTACAACACAGACTGCATGACACAATCAGAAAACTGACTCTTGTTCCTAGTAAACTTTGTGAATCAGTAGAGACTCTGCTCTTTTTCTTGTACTCAGCTTGAAGGAAGCCCTGATGCTCTCAGCAATGAAACACTGAGTTTAGCAGCTTCCGTTTCTTAATGGTTTAAAGGTTTTCTCTCTGCTGCTACAATATCCTGGGATGCTGTGGCTCAGAACTCTGTCCTTTATGGTAAAAACAAAAAGGCTGGAGACTGACTCCAGGGTTTAGTGGGCCAAGCTGAAGGCAGAAAGCCAGTGAGTTTTATGAGCAGCCGACTTGGAGGAGATAAATGCAGAGGAAATGGGCAGAGAAATATCAGAAACAATAATTTGTTTCCTGAGTGTATCATGGCTCATCAAATACCACAGTCTTGGAGGGAAAAATAGAGATGATCAGGAAGAAGGAATGATAGTTTATAACCATAGGACTAAAAGTGCTCCTGTTCCAGACGATGGAAATAAACCATGGGAAACATGCAGGCTCTGGTGGACCAGAGAGCAGCCGAGGGACAGGCAGGGTCTTGAACTGAAGATGTCCAACTGTTAAAATGCTGACAGCTTTCCCATTGCTTGAAATCCCCTCTTCTTCTCCTAAAATCTCCTTTTTGTGCCCCTATGTTATGGCTTCTTCATGCCCAGCTGAGGAGTCCTCTCTTCCTGCCACCACATCACCTCCTGGAGAGGAAGCCCACCCTGTTAGACACCAGACAGTTTGTCACTCCTGGCCTGTTCTCCCATGGCCCCCACATACCAACCTGATTTAACCCTAATTTAGAAACAGCAAAACCCAGAGGAATTCCATAACAAAACACTTTGTTAAAAGAGTAACGCTTGAATGCTTGGTTTCAGCAGGGTCCAGCAAATATTCATAAAACAATATTACACTTTCTATATAAACATTCTGCGCCTTAAAAAAAAGTGAAAAGTCTGGAAACAAAGGAATTCAGCCACTTCTCAACCGCCATAACATCTTTCATCACTCACTATCACTCCAGCCAACTTAAACTTTGCCAAAATATTTGCCAGTCTCAAAATAATAAATTACTAGCAGTTTATAACATCTACACTCTCCGTTTCCTAGTCAGGGGTCTGTTTTCAATAGACTATTGCAGACTCGAATATTACAGCAATTTTCACCAAACAAAAAAAGAGGACTATGCATGTCAGGGTTTTACAGCATGAAAGTTAACACTGCAAACTTGCAACTGCTGCTTATATTCATGTTCTTCTTTGAGGCCAGGATTCCTCAAAAGCAGACAGAATTTCAGGTCTGCTCAGAAAATGATTCTTTATTCTAACCCAGTGCCAGGGATTTTCTAACATGAAGCGTTTTACCATATGGTTAATGGCCAGTATTCTGACCAGTACCAGAGGAGGGCACAGACCCTGGTCTGGGTGTGTGGCTTCCCTCTGGCTCTGCTTGCTCAGGCTGGCAGAGCTGTTCCCTTGCCAAGCAGGGAAGGGACAGCTCTTTGCCTCTCCTGCCTGTCAGCTGTCATGTCTGTTTGAACATAGGTCCTCAGCAGAAAGACTACCCTCCACTATGTGTTTGTACAGCACCTATTGCCAGTGCAATAACTGGAATAAAGGTAAAAGAAAGCAGATATGGCAGTAATCTTTGATATAGATCACAATGATTGGGAAGGAGAAGCTATTCTGATAAACGCACAAAGTGATTCGTGCTAGTTGGGTTAGGTGCCAGAGGGAGTAGAATGGGTCCTATCATCCGGCTTATTTGACTTTGAGATATTTTTAGGGAATTGACTTTTTTGACATGGACAGCAAAATGCTATTTCACCCAAGAGTTTCCTGGATCCCACAGAATTGCTTTTCAACTGGTGATTGTCTCTGACTACAATAACTTTGTTAAAAATAACTAAACTTCTTTTGAGAACCTGGTCACCCACCATCACTAAGTGTAATGTCCAGGGCCATTCACACAGAGCTCTTTCCTCTTCAGTTGGGGGCCTGTATTCATATTAACCTTTTTTTTGACTTAGACATCAGAAGAGCCAGCTTTTATTATCTCACAAACATGGTATCAGCATCAGCAGAACTTGCATATTATTTTTTCTGTCTAGAGCAGGCTGCACAATATAATCAGTACAGTTTGTGGTCATGCAAGTTTTCCAGTCTGGCTGATTCACAAAATATGCTACTGAATACCTTCCACAGCATGTAGCTGTATTAGAACACACTGAAAATGTCATAGCATAAAGATGTTAAAAAAAAAAAGGAATAAAAGTATGCCCTAATGTTATTCAATCCTGACAGGCTTTATTGTCAAAATAAATCTCTATCCTGGATGGACAAACCCCTCATCTGGTGTTAATCTGCATGACTGATGCTTTTCAATGAAAAGATAACAAGTGTCCTTAGAATCTTCCCTGTGTATGTGTAAAGCACTGCACACATATCTGTATACAAGAGAATTTACAGAAGCTACAGAAGTGGTAATGTGGCTCTGCATTTGGAAGTCAAAGAGCTGTAAGACAATATGGCACAAGCAAATTCTGTTTCCTCATCTGACCTAAGTCCAGACAAGTGATTTACACTCATTAAATTTTGTTGTTTTAAGTCTTTGAACCAATTTTGAATAGCTCAACCCCAAAGCAGGTGCCATGCATGAAGACTGAGGATGATGGCCATAACTAGACTTTCGGAGGTTCTGCAGAAAGCCTGCCCCAGAAAGGTGATATGTGCTGAAGAGTCAGTGCCACAGGGAGTGTAATGGTCCAGAGGTATTTGTGTGAGGATGTCAGTGATAGCTGACTGCTATCTGCATCTGCCTCTTTCCTCACCTGTTTCAGTGCAGAGTGTAACTGAAGATTTTGACTGTGCACATCAGATGTGGAAATCTCACCTACTCCCATTCTTAGCTCAAACTTCTGAAATCCCTCTAGTGGTTTGCAAACTGATCCCCCTGGGTAACTCAACTAATACTGGTGAAGCCACATGAGGGAGAGTTTGGGTACAACATTTACACCAGGAAGTAAATAATGATGCAATAACCTTGATGTAAGAATTGAGGAATGTATCTGAGTAGCAAAGGGATCTATAGAAAACACTTCAGCAATCAAGAACTCCTGAAATATTCAGTCTCTTTCAATTCCCTTTCCCATATCCCAGAGGTCACTCATTTTCTCTTTGGGGTTTGTCCTGGACAAATGATCTCATTATGGTCATGCACTGCAAGCACATGCTGAACTCCACTTCTTCTCTGGCACTACTTATCACTTTTCATTTTGCTTTTTGGAGATCAGTTGTAGGCTATTCGTCTTTTCTAGGGCCTGACTGACCTCAATTACTCTTCTCATATCCAAGGCAGAGCCATTATTTCACCATCAGGTTCTTCCGCATCTACCACCTGTGCAAGCTTTTCATGTGTTTCACTGGAGATGCAGGCATTGCCACCTCCGTAAGCAACCTTACAGCAAGTATTAGGTGTGAATGGCTGAAGGGATTGCTCAGCCTGCTGGTAGAGCCTGGCTTCATGAACAGGATTTAAAAAACCCCACAGCTCCTCAGTTTTGAAGGTGAAAGATGCTCTTCTAGGTCCCGATTTCCTCCAGAAATGGCACCTGTTATCAAGTTGTCTTGATAGCCTCAAGGCTTTTTAAGAAGTCTGATAAGGACATGCCTACACAATACATCCTTAGGCTTTACAAACCTTGGATGAGGTTTTCCAATTTGCAAACAGAGTATGTGGCCCCAGTCAGAGAGAGCTCAACGTGATCATCATTATGCTGAAGTCAGTGATTGTTAAACACCTCACCTCAGGTCTAGATTTAGCCCAGTTTTATTTTAAGTCTCAAATCTCAGTGTCAGTGGTATAAAAGTAAGCAGATATTATTTTTAGAGTAGAGCTGAAAGCTTCTTTTCTGTAAATAAATAATAGTATGATTGCAATATCTCTTTCTTTGTGGGCACTATCTTTGGGTTCTTTGAGATTTCCTGAGATAACCTTTGACATTTCAAAATTTCCTCTGGTATTTCAAGACATTCATTGATGTGTTTCCATGAATGATTCCTCACTCCTGCTCTTCAAAGGCCAGCCCAGGCACTTGATTCTGTTCTGTTAAAACATGAAGCTACACCCAAGCCTTTGCATAGTCACATCATTCATAAGAATTGTTCCTCTCTGTAACCTATGAGGGATTATGTTGACTTCCTCAAGATTCTGCAGTGTTCTGAGTAACACACATGCATGTGTTTGTCCAGACTGGGACCTTTGTCTGGAGATTGTTCATCAGCAACTTGCTGCACATGTTCTCCAACCAACATGTGAAACCATAGCTACAAAGGTTAGTTTTTGACAAAAATCTCCAAAGCATGGTGTTTCTTGGCTGCCTACATGTAGTGCAAACACAACTCAAAAATCCAGGACCAGAGTTCCCCAGCCTTCATGAGAAATTCCTGTTTTTCAGAAACATTTTGGTCAATAAACTTGCTTTGTAGATTATGTGAAATGCAAATAAAAAGGAAGAAGGCCTGCCAAGATTACACAGATTTGTTATTAAAATCAGTATCCCCAAGCATACTAGAATATAATTCATCATTTAAAAATATTCCTTTGGACCCATCTGATGCCATTCAAGTAGGGCAGGGGGACAGAAAAACTGACTGCTTCCAAAACAACAGCAGCTGCTCGACAGAGATCCCTGGGCTCCTACAGTGACCAGAAACACCTGCTAGCCCAAGTCTACACCCCAGGTCAGAGAAGAAGAAACAAAGCTCATAGAGACATAGAGCTGAAGGAGAGGTAATTTCACTGACTTCTGAATGATATCAAGTGGAGATTTACATCACAATGTCTGTAAAATTTCTCACTGCATTTATACATCTGTATAAACAGAAAATTTAAAATTACCAAAATTAAAAGGACCAAGCTCTTACCTACCACACACATACTGCCTGCAGGAAGCTTTCGTGTATCCCTCTGCCTTTCCTCAGGGTTGTGCTCGCTTGGAATTACCCAGCCTGATTTGGTGTGAGTTAACAATGGTGTAAGTGACAGCATTCGGTTCATAGCAGTGTAGTCATACCCATGGATGCAACGGAATTACAGAGGGATAAATTACAATTGAACCAGAAAGTTAATAAAAAAGAACTTGCTGATTAGTTAACCTTCAGCACTTTGGTTACGATGTCATTGACACGGACAAAAATAAACAACCAGAAACACAAAATATTAAAAAGGAGATTATCTCCTTAGAAAGATAAGTGCCCATGTAGCCTATAAATAGCTCTGAAATTAAGACGTCCCACACAACATCTGGAAAAGGAAGAATTAACTCCTTGACCTCTAGTATCCTTGTCCCCCACAGCAGGATTAAGCACAGTTGATCCTTATCAGGATACAGACACAATGGCTGTTTGATGGTGGAGCCAAGAAAGAGGCAGGCATGGCCAGAGGCAAGGGGAGGACACACCAAGATAATGTAAAAATCCTAAAGAATGCTCTCGGTGTGCAGGATCTCTGAGACAGATCTCTCTTGCTCTATGAAGCATTTTAGCTCTGCTTGGGAAATACTAACAGTCACTTCAATAAAAATGGTGGGGGGAGTGGGAGGCAGCATTCATGTGTTTGAATGCAAAATCAGTTTTCAAAAAAATGATGCCCTGGCCAATCTGTCACCTAATGAGAGGCACTAGATACCAGAAACCTCTAAGTACAATGTTAGGTATAGCACATATAGTACCACCTTATACCAAGAGTTTATCCTGCAGCCAGTACAGGTGGAAGGAGGAGGACTCACTGCGCAGCTTGAAGGATGCTGCATAGTGTTGCTGCTTAAACAGTCATTTCCCTAACTCTTACTTGCAGGATGTCTGGATTAATAAACATGTTATATTTTCAAGTCTTCTTTTCTTTCTTTTTTTTTTTAAGAATAATTTCGTACTGTAATTCTGAATGAATAGTTTCAATGTCCTCATCCTGTCCCTTTAGCCTATAACCATTACTTCATTTCTAGCAGAAAATGAGCTTTTAAGTCTTGCATTGCTCTACAGCTTGTGAACAATTTGCATTGAATACACCAATAGGAACTATTTTAAAGTTTTTTAAAAAATAAATATGTTGCTAACAAAAATTAAAATTGAATTCTAGCTTATTTTGATCATTAACTGGTTTAGTGGTGTTCATACAAGATCACTGCAAGTATTAATGACAGAATTATCTAAGCTCTTTGGAAAGCAAGGTGAATGAGGATCAGTGATACTGGTACACCTACTGGTCATAAACACTAGTGACATAGAGGTAGTAGTAGAGAAAACTTCAAAGCCAAATATAATTAATTTTCAAGAGGCTAATTTTCTTTCACAGTTTTTATGTTGTACAGTTGCCCATACTTGGAGGTACATGTGTGTATTTTACCTTCATTTCCTGGTGGGTTTATGTGTGATAAGGCTCAAATTAACATTCTGTGTAATACTACTTTATCTGTACTAGGAGCTTGACCTATCTGAGGCATTTCTTTCCCCTGCAATTCCACCGAAGGCTGGAGCAGGTCACTGCTTCTGAGGCTAAGGTTGGCTCCCTTGCCCAGTTTCCCCCTCAAGCACCAGCCATGCTTTATCCAGCACGTGTTTGGAGGGTGTATGAGAGGGTGTACAGGCTGCACGCCTTGGAAGTGTTCTCAGAGAATCCCAGGAGATGAGCTCTCCTCTCAACCTGACATGGTGCCATACCCCGCTCCCAGTTGTCCTGGGTCTTTGGAGCCAGTGAAGGCAGGGGTTTGTACAGTGACTGTGAGGCTAAGGCCAGAATTTGGCTTTCAACTGGCAGAATAAACTTGTCTCCATAACAAGTAGTGTTAATATAAGATAATTTAGACTGAACTGGTTTCCTCATATATAGATCATTAACCAGTGGCTAGTTCTCACTCCCACCTGCACTACGTATCTTATGACTTCAGTACAACAAAGGCTTTTTCACCCACGATACTCAATGACCCATGCCTAATGAGGTTTGAGTTTGTTGGTTGGGGTTGTGTTTTGCAGGTGGAATGTTCTTATTTCAGCATTTTGCAAGGACAGCCAAAACTGGCTCTGGTTTGCTTTGTGGAAAGTGAAGGAACTTGTCACACATTTGCTCTCTCACATTCTTATCGCTCAAATAACTTGCTGCAAAGCGAGGTAGGTAATATGCCATTTGTTGGGCTTGTGGTGATTTACACTCAGAAAGCTGATATGCACTCAAAGGAAGTGCCGCCACTCATTTCCAGCATCACGAGGACGCGTCATTTCCCTTCACTACACTGCAAACGCATTAATTCTGAATCACATGCTCAAGAAAAATTACACTGAAAGGCGCACACATGCAAACTGAAAGAGGAGAGGCCAAGTGCAGGAATGCTGAGCTGCAAAATTTCAGGAGAAGAAAACAACTCTCTAGAATGAGAAAGTAGGTGTGACCCTTGATCAAAGACTTATGGTTCTACAGTCCACTCTGGGGTGCCCTGGTAGAAGTGGCCTTATGAGTGAAAGTAACAAGGAGCTGGTTTTCCACTTAATGTGGTAGAGAATGGACACTTCAGCAAACACAGTTGCTCTGACTTTACTGTTGGCATACAGCTGAAGTAGCCCAAAACAGGGTTTCCACACCTGAGTCACTTTATCCTTCTTTCTCTAGTTGTTTAGAATTTGCTTTTTAGGTTGTTGTTATTACACATGCTACCACGTTTGTCTGACATGGGGTTGCACATAGGACTGAATAGCTTGATCCCCTCCCCCGTATTGCTCTTTTCACAATGCAAGACCAATCTGTTCTGACAGTGTCCTCCCAGCAAGGGACTAGAGCTCTGTGGATAAGGAAATGGTCTCTCCAAAGCTGACTCACAAATGTGGACAAACCTGAAGTAGGTTGTACTTAATCTTCTCTCAGTGCTATCCAGCTAGCTGGTAAAGGACATTGCACTGCTGGAGAGATGGGGTTTTGCTGGGCCATAAAACTGACACCCTGCAGGGTTTTAACCTCCTGCTGCACTTCCTTAAGGGTAAGCTATGAATTGTATTTCCTTGAGAAGTCCCATGGGCTGTACTCTGTGTACCAGAACTCCTGCTTTCTCCTCCCTCTCTGTTTTTGGTGGCACCAGTTCCTCCTTAGGCCTGCGAGTACTGCTGAATGTTGTTAAACTGTCCTCAGTGTCAGCCTGCCCATATCCAAATCAGTGATGGAAAAAAAGAGCCCTACGTGTTTTTTCCAGGAAGTCAGACAGCAGTTCCCTGTCTCATACAGGTGAACACTTTCTCACGCCAGTAACTCATTAGGACAGCATGTGTGATCTCAGCTCTTTCACAACAATGTTTTCTGTGCCACTGTTTGTAAGGACTGGTCTGAATGGCAGCTGGTTGCTGACCTTTAACAGCACTTCTGCATTCCTATTTCTTCTCTTTCTAGCCTGTTTTATTCCTCCTTTCTTGGGCTCTGGCACAGTTCAGTCACCATACCATTCCAAAATCATCATCGAGGACCCCTAAAATCTAGTACTGAAACACGTCCTCCATCTGCCTGCTAATGAAAATCCTTGTCACTCATGGGATCACCATGTCAGTTTTAGCAAAGGAACAGCCACAGCTTTGGCTGAGAAGTGTTTGGTTAGGTTTTCTAAGGTCTTGGAAGAACCAATTTAATAAATCCTTGCTTGCTTGGATGACTGCACCTTCCATCTTCTACCACACCTTTCATTATGTCCCTTGGATACAAATGCATGTGGTTTTAAAGTTCAATCCTTAAGCTGCAGTGAAATAATTAACCCTTCACCCTTGAATTCCTTGCTACCATACAATCTAGTTTTATGGAGCTAAGAGTTAAAGCAATAGTGACAACTGAAAATACTTGAGGCAAGTAGGCATTTGCTCACCATGGAAGACCAGCCTTAGTCATACATATATAAACTTTTGCACTTGGAGAGTGCAGGTAAATAGCACAGCAAAGATACTGTGTCCTGCAAACAAATATTTGTACCTACAGTTACTAGTGCTGACTCAGGATTCTTGAAAACAATCTCTCAAGAAAATACTGTCAAGAATAAATAGTCTGTAGTTTTCAGCTGTTAAACTTCCTGGTAAAACACTGGTTTGTGATGCCTGCACCCATCCACACAGATGTATCACTGAGTTTTACCAAGATGTAACCCATTTCAGTCTGTTTAGCAGAGCAGTCTCTGCAGGGCTGTATGTTCTCTCCTCTCTGAATACTTTTGTATATAACCAAACAGAGGTTAAATATGCAAATCCTCAGCTCTGCGGTGAGAGTGCATCCTTACTCCTACCCTACAATCCCTAGTGATATCAGCAAGGGTTGTGGCTATAGCACATTTACCTCTCAGTGATTCTGGGTGCAAGGCTGAGGAGCAGCCAGTGCTGCTAGCAGTCCTGCACAGGGAAAGCTGGGAGTGTGGGCAGCAGGCTGGCTTTCCCTTATTTCCTGGACCTTAAGAGTGCTGTATACTGATGTGTTTACCTGGGAACATAGCAAAACAACCTGCAGCTGGGTTAAAGTGTTAAAATTAGGGTGGAGAGTGCTGGTAACTTCTGTTTCTAGTTATGTCATTTCTTAAATGACTTTAAGTACCTTGCCTTACCCTGAGGGATGTACCCAAAGCTCCAGCTGGGAGGTCAGTGTTTGTCTCCTCTTGAACCAAGCAATTTTAGATGGAAGTACAGCATGCCAGCTTCTGTGAGCAACCAGTCACTGGCCTCCATGGATATTTTTCCCAGCTCCCTCACTTCCATGGGGCCAGCAGGCTTTAAACTGCAGTGATTTCTGTAATGGCTTTTTGTTATCACTCCCTTTCAGCAAGGTAAGTAAGGTTTGCTTTCACCTGAAAACAGAAGACAAATAAAAGTTTTTTACAACTGGAAATAATAAATTATTTTGGGCCTTTTTCTTGTCTTGATCTCTTTCAGAAAGGACCTTTTGTGTGCTGCCCTTGCTCTGTGCACAGGTGACACCTGGCTTGCCTCTTCTTCCCAGGGACAGGAACATCTGCTCATCCTCGGGCAGGCCTGTGTCTGCTTTTGGGGGACAGGCCAGCCCTGAGGCTGTGACCAGACTCTAGAGAGATGAAGGTGTGAAAATACAGGGCAGGGCAGCAGCACCTGGCCCTGAGGTCCCAAAAAGAGAGAGGGGAGGAAAGGGCCCAGGCAGGTGTTTGCCCTTGGCTTGGACAGGCAGGGACCCAGGCCCCGAGGAAGCTGGGAGGACATGGAGAGCTGCCTTCTATCCCCTCTTCCACATTGAAAGAGGCATTTCTGGGCAATACTACAGGCAAGTGGGACTGTAACAGTGTTTGGGGAGACACCCCAGAAGTACCCCACGAGGCTGCATGATCCCAGCCTAGTGGGAGATCATATCCTTGGGAGACTGGGCTTCACGAATAGCCCAGGGAGCATTCCCCAGGCAGCGAAAGGGCTGTGCCTATGAGGTTTTCACTGGCATGAGTAAGAGAGGGGAGAGAGGATAAAGTGTAGGAGTGACAGTCTCCAGTTCCCCACAGCCCTGGTGTCCCCCCCAGCCCAGCCTTAGCCCCACGAAGGTGTCTGATGCCTGGGGCCAGGGATGCTGCCCTGCTCACTGGCTGGGGGTGCACAGGGGTGGCCTGGCTTCCCATGCAGCCCTCAGCTTCCCCAACTACTGAGGCTCCCTGCCAGTTCCCTCCTTACTCCCTTCAAAGAGCAGGGACATACGAAAATACAGACGTACGTTTAAGCCATGCCTGCATTTGGACTTCTCCTTTCAGTCCATTTCTAACTGCAGCGTTTAAGCCCCACACATTTTCACTGCTAACTGGTCACAGCTAGCATTCCTTGATGTGCTTTGAATCAGATGAACCGAAATAGTTCTGTAAGATCTATTATGTCTCTGGCTTGTAAAATACAATTATTTCTTACTAGGTTACACTAATATTTCGTAATTCATTCTTAATATTATTCTTCAATAAAGCTCTGTGCAAACAATCTATCCCACAGGAGGAACTTCTGCCAGATCCCAGATGTCAAGCACATTTCCTTCAAATACAGGAGTTCGTGACCTTTTATGTTTGTTAATGTGACGCCATGGAAATTATTTATAATAAATAAGCATATTTCAGAGTCAGGTGCTCCATGGGCCCTTTTTCAGTGATGCAACAGCCTTTCCTGAAACAGGTCTTTCCTGTTTTGTTGTGGGTTTTTTTTTCCCCTAACAATGAAGGTTTGGGAATAATTTGAAATCCTGTTATTGAACCGAGTCCAACTACTGCACTGAAAGGTAGACAGAAGCTTTTAAGATAACTGATCTTTCATATCTTTCCTGAAATCAGCAAGAGATAAGGTTCTAACTTTCTCTTTTATCCTTAAGCCTGAAAATGCAATTTTTAAACTGCAGACTGTATAAATAAATTGTCTTACAGCACTGAATCAAAGAGGAAACTACCGGAATTATTTGGATCTAAATGACATTTAGATCATTTGATATGCCAACTGATTTTTGCATGTAGCAAGCTCATTTTAAAGCTGGGCTAGCACCACCTACCCACAATCTTCCAGGTATTAGAGCTCTAGAAAACATCTGAAGGTGTCAATATGCTGATAACATTTAATCTTATCTTTTTTCAGTAGGTGTGACAATGACCTCCCAAACCTGAACCAGATTAAGAGCATCTGGCTCTTAATGAAGTCAGGCAAGAAAAGGATGCAATTAGAAAACACTGCAAGGAGCACGCCTTGGCTCTGTTTCATGCTTTTCTCAACTACACATAAAGGTTTATAATGCCTCCTGAGTTTACTGGATTCATCAACTTGGATTCCTACACCAGCAGCAGCAACAAATGCCTCCTGAGTAGGAATTAGAACTATTTGCTCCTGCACCCACAGTTACTCCTATTCGTCACTCCAGGCTGAAGCTGATGGCCTGTCCAGAGCAGCACCCTCGTGCCTCAGTGATTAACCACCCTGGAACCTCTCCTTGCCTTTGGATAGTTTGGGGCTGGCAGCCATTTATAATGTTAAAGGGCACTGGGTAGTGCAGAAGCAACTGCTGTAGCTCACACAGATGTGGGACTGGCTGTGGAGAGACAGGACCAAAGTGTTCTGGTGCATGGATGAGTCCTCCTTGGATTTGTTATCAGAATGTATTAATGATGTGTGTGTGCAAAGAAAATCTGCCTTACAGCATAAGACAAAATGTAACAAGCCAGCATAACAGCCAGCAAGCATAACAAATCCATAACAATTTTTTGTTTTCAAATTCACAGTACATCAAATCTGAATGAGATAAAGAGAGTGTCTAATTTGAACAGCAAAGTACCTCCATGTAATTGCTTCTCTAGGCATTGTAGCAATATTTTCAAATGGTACTGGACATTGTGCAACAAAGCTGTCCTTCTGCAGCTCTGTGGGAGGAGGCAACTGGCTGCAGTCTCAGATGGTGGACAGAATTACAACAGGTAACATCAAGAAAGTGTGATGTTAAACATGCATTTGATAAAAGGAGAAAATAAAAAATAATAGTCATGGACTGAATTAGAGCAGCTTTCTATAATGAAGTGTGTGGACCCCACCCAGCATCTGTGGCAGAGGAGGGAAGGTGTCAGCTAAACCCAAAGGTTATGATGGGAATGGAAATAAAACAGGCTCCAGCTGAGAGCAGGACAAGGAGGATGAGGAAACAGTTTCATGTTTCTCCCAAAAAAACCTCAGGGGACAAAGATTACTGCTGCAAAAACTTTAATGGTAGTAAAATCCTCTGGCTGCAGAACTTGTTTGTAACGAAGGTGTATTAACTGCTTAGGGACTTCAGCTGAAAAGTACTCTGCTACTCCACAGAAATCTAAGTTGCAAAATCCTTTTTTCTCTCAAAAATCTCTGCCTCAGAAAACTCAATTTAGTGCTTACAAATGGCGTTTGGCTATGAGATGTTGTAGGCTGTGTGCTGGACTTGTACTGATAACGCCCTGCTTTTGGGTCCTGATGGCTGAGCTCATCACTTGGCTATTGCAATATATACTGGAATTTAACTCTGATCATAAGTACATCACTTGATGTTAGTTTCTGAAACTAAAATATTTCATAAGCAGTAGTGTTAGATGCTTGCTTGCTCCGAAGGATTCTCAGCTGGGAGAGCTAGGAAAGCTACTTGGAATCATTAGCTGCTTAATTTCATGTAATTCTTCATAAACTAGGCAAGAACTTCTAAGCAATTACGTTTTCCACTTTCGCGCTTAAAATCTTTCAGTGTGGTCTGTGCAAACATTGATTCAACCTCTGAACCTCTTGATTTTTAACATGGAAGTTGGCATGTCTGTAAGTGTGCACAGGTGGTGGGATCAGGTTTCTGATGCAAAGGATCATGAGGGAGAATTCAGTCCAGATTTATACAAAGCTGCAGCCTCCCATCAGCATTCCTGCTGAAAACTTTGTTCACTGGAGCATTTGCACAGAGTGAAGAAAAATCTGTTTGAAACTGTTTGCAGATGTAAATAATTACTCGAGATTTGTGTCAGTATTTATACATGGGGTTTTTATTATTTCAGGTCCAGTTCCTAAAGGTTTGAGGCCCAGAGATGATAATATAGACTCCTGCTTGTAGCTACTTTCTATAGTCTTCTGGCTACTCCTCTTTCAACAAGAAAAACACTGGGAAGTTGTAATCCAATAGCATAAACAGGCTCAGCAACAAGTGAAAAAGTCTGCTGTGTAGAGTTTCAAAACAGATGAGACAGGCCTCACTGGGGAATATGAGAGGTGAAGCATAGCCCAGACTAATAAATTCTCCTCTACTGGCCCTGCATGGGTCTGCTCAAGTATTTCAGTCCTGCATTTCTGGAGCTGAAAGTGCTGTGGTTTGGCAGAGCCAGCCAAAAGCAGCCCAGTTTATTAGCTTGGTCTTAGTACCTGGGGTGCCCAGAGTGGAGGCAGCATAAGAAGCAAGAGCAGCTGCAGAGAACCAGGAATTAGTGAGGTTGTGTGGTTGCAGTGACAGTCTGGAATGGTCACCAGAGTAGAGGGGGGCCGACAGCAGGAGTCAGTGAGGCAGAGGAACATCACCAGGTTTCTCAAGCAAGGTTTAGTCACAGAAAGATACAGCAGAGCATGGGGCGCTCTGGATGCTGCCAGGAGGCTGGCAGGGAAGGAAGATCATATTTGCAGCTGACAGAGAGGTTGGAGGAGCAGAGAAAAGAGGTAAATTGGTTTCGCTGCTGATCTTCAGACTAGCTTTGTCTGGAACAAAAATCTTTTAAGGAAGGGGGGAGGTTTGTTTCCCATCCCAGCTAAAAAAATCACAGGACAGTAATGGTCTCCCCATCCATACAAGATCAGGTTCTCCACAACCCTTACCATGCAGAGCTGAATTTTGTGCTTATTGAAACAAACTTCCCAATTTTTAAGCAGCTGAAAGAAGACTGAAAGGTGTACAAACTATCAAAAGAGCCACAGGGATGTGTTAATGGGCCCCCTCAAATTACAGGGCACAGTCTCGCCTTGATGAAGGAAGTCATATTGCAAACTGGTTTTTTTTCTTTAACTGCCTTTTCTAAAATACTGTTTCTAATGGATTTTCCTTCAACAGAGAGGCAACCTGCAGTCCCAAAGGATGGCTGCTACTGCACTGCAACTCCAGCAGCTGGAGAGCCATTCAGGCAGGACTGGAAGTCGTTGAGAGCCTGAAAAACCCTTGAGCATGACAATGCCAAGGTAACTTGATAGCAGCAAGCTGCATACAGGGGCCTTATCAGTAGTTAAACAACACACTTCTTCGAACAGTGAAAATAAAGCTGTTCGGTCATGTAAATTAATTCAGTGAGATGCCTTGAAACATGTGTTTAATGAGCACCTTAGGAGGACTCATAATTCTGGAAGCATACCAGGTTAGTGGTATGTCTTTAAAACACTGACCATGCATAATCTCATGAGTTCCATTAACAGGAATCAGAGCCTCTCTGCTATGTGATACCCAGTACTTGCAACTGGCTCTGTGCAAAGATGAACAGAGATGCTTTGTTAGCTCAAAATTCATGAGTCTGTGCTTTTGGCAGAGGGTCTCTCTGCCCTTACAGCTCTGGAGCTTGAAGTAGCTGTGTTACACTGCATGATGACAGGCATGAAATTCCTAGTTAGCAGCAGATCTGTGGTGCTATTAAATTTAAAATGAAAAATACCATAACAGAAAAACTACAGTCTCAGTGGATGGCGAATCCACCAAAGACTGCAAATCAAGAGTTATTAGGGCAACTGTGCAAAACTTCAATGACTGGAAATTTTAATGCTCTCAGAGTGTAAACAGCATTTATTTGGGGAAATACACCCTTTTTCCTACTAATCCAGCCCCACCTTTAGCTCGTATTTGCTTCTTGGGATATTTTAGCACTTCCAGTTATCAAAAACTAGAATCAAGGAGAGACCACCTTGAGACTCACAGAACTTTTCCTTCCTGCAAGGAAATTTCCAAACCAGAACTGCCTGCTGAAAATTCTGAACCAATCAACTGTGTGTGATCCCTAAATTACCCTACAAACTAGGCACCCTCGCGGCAGGGGCTTTCTCACGCGTCCATGTAAAGCCTAACTTGACACGGATCCATATTCCAACTGGACACGCCGTTTTCTAAGAACATTGTAAAACATTAAAAAATCGCTTTTTCTCTCTAAAACAGAAGCCTGGTTGTGCTTCTAGCAACGCGAGGGGCAGCTCCGGCACCGACTTTGCAGGTGTCATGGTCCAGCAAGCGCCAAAGAAGAGTTACGGGCAGCCACGTAGAGTAAGTGTGCCCCAGCGAGTAGCTCTGGTGAGGCGGGAGAGTCCCAAGCGGCCGGGGAAACTCCCCCTCCGCGATAGGGATCGGTGAGTAAGCGCGGCGGGAGCGCACCTGGCGGGCGGCGGGGCGGCAGAGCCCGGCTGTGGGGGCAGGCGGGGGCCGGGCGGCGCGGAAGGAGCGGCAGCAGCGCGGGGAGAG
>VZTE01003653.1:132721-146500 GCA_013397775.1 Eulacestoma nigropectus
CAGAGGGCCGGCGGCGCCCTCCGGGCAGGTACCGGGCCGGGCAGCGGCAGCGGGGGGCCAGGGCAGGAGCGGGGGCCGCGGGGAGGGCAGCGCAGGTGCGGGCAGCGCAGGTGCGGGCAGCGGCCGCGGGCAGCAGGAGCCGCCCCGGCGGAGGCGGCCGTGTGCGGCCGGGTGTCTGTGCTTCCTATCGAGCGGCAGACTGCGGGAAATGTAGGGAGGTAAGAAAGTAGTGACTATTTTGAAGTACTGGGGAATTAAATCTTCATATAAATTAGGCCCAAGGTTCAATTGTACTTAGAACAGTTTCAACGTAGTATTGCTGTGTGAAAATGCCCTTGTAAAATTCAAATGTTCTGTGTGAATTAACAGTTAAGTGTTGTCACAGGCCAGCAATAGCTAATTAGATCATCTTCTCTAGGAACACTTCAAGTAGTTAGACATGTGGTTTAGCCAAAACTCCAAAGGAAGTTGTGAATATAGCTGGACAGTTTCCCTCTGTATGGGATGAAATTAGCATCAGGAAACACATTTTATTTACTGAAGTTGTATCCTGCTGTATCCAAGAGCACTGCTAAAGCAGCAGGTATAATTGTAAGCCGTTTTAAGCTGTCCTGTTCACGGCTGTTGAATGCCTATCACGAAGCTGGTTTCTTGGGTGTTTCACATCACTCTGGTTATTAAACAGCAGTCTGAAATAACTACCATCTTTAATTAAGCTGGTCTTGTAACTCTCCTTTGATGTGGAAACATGCCCGGTGTCTCATGTGATGCATTTCTCTAGATAAGACTTAAAAGGTCGATATCGTGACCGTTCCTACAACGCACACTCCCAGTTAGTGCCGCTGTAATTGTGCAGGAAAAGAACAAGATCTCAGGATGTCCACTGGGCCACAGCTGTCAAGTGCCTTCCCATCTAAACGATCCTGTGAGCACCCGCACCTTGGAGCTGGACCCTTGCAGTCCTAACCCCCAGTCTCTGATCTGTGCAGGCTCAGGTTTTTCCCAGTGATACTTGCTGAATGCATTGAGTTTTGCTGCTTCATGTGCCTGTAGTTTTTACAGTGTTGATTAGTTGGGTGTCCAAGCTGTCCAGGCATCCAGAAGCAAGGTTTGCCTTGTTAAGTTGTTCTTGGAGAGCCCAAGTGTCTTTAGATTACATATCAGGGGATCAGGACTACTTAAAAACCATGCAGGGGAATACATTGCCATGGGGTTTTTTTTCCTCTTCCTATTCTTTCTAGGTTTTGTGTATAGCTGTTAGACAGATGTGAAGAATTAAGTTCTGAATTTGCATCTTTCCTTTCTCAAGAGAGCACTAGACCCATAAAACTTTGTGCTGTTCTGGGCTGGTGGTCTCTGGCTTCTTACTTAGGAAACTGTTTCACCTTGCTTTCAGTACAGACATATTCATTAGGTGAGCTGCAATCTTACAACTCCGTGGCTAGGGCATAAATCCAGGGGTGGGGAAGTTTAATTTCTAGTCTTTTTTCCAACTGTATGCTAAATGTTAAAAAATATATTTGCAGAATACATGTGGTTGAGCAATATTTAATTTCAAGAGAATATATTTATTACTAAAGCGTCCCTTGATTCTTGCCAATACTTATAAAAATGACACCTACTCAAAATGCTGCACCCAGAGGGTATGTTGGACTTCACAGATGTCACATGAATTCCACTGCCCTCCCCTGCATTTAATTGAGATGATGGATCCCCAGGTGATTAATTCCTCTTTCTTCTTATGCTGTGGAAAGAATGAATGTGGGCAGGATTGTTCAGTCAGTCATGTGTGTAGGCTGTTAATTTACAATGTTGGAAAAAAAGTTTAGGCACTGGTCTCTTTTTCTTTGTCCTAAAACTCAGACTTAGTTGTTTTACTTGTTTGTTCTGTCACTTGTTTAGTATCAGCTGGTTTGCTTTTCACTCAGCCTCTGCTCATTGCATTCCTGGGTGGTTTAGTTTCAGTTGTAAGTTACTCTAAGTGCACTCTGCAGAGTTGTGGCTTGGCTGTGAAACAGGCAGTCCTGCTCTGGCCCCCATTTTCCCCACTGCATGCTGACCCCACCTTGTGCAGTCTACCACAGGGAGAGTTGGAAAACTACTTTTTTTTTTTTTTTTTTTTAAGGGGGGGGGGAAGTTTGTTTATTTTGGTCATTGAATTTTGTATCTAATCAGTGAGCTGGGCCAGCTCACTGTGCAGCTGCATGTTTACTGGGTCCTGCAGGAATAGCTGTTGGCAAGGCAGAGTTGAACAGCCCCTCCAGTAGCACCCAGCCCTTTAAGCAAGTTCAGGACAGGCAGATGCAGCCCCCATGTGTGGTGGGCAGAGCCAGAGGACCTGCCTTATCAAGACAGCCTCAACTAGGAAGCCAGGCTTTGGCTAGTGTAGGCCTCCTGTCTTCATGTCTGTCCTACCTGCTGTGGCTTATACCAGAAGTACACTTTGACTTTGGTGGAACATTGAACTTTTTTCCTTGATTAAGATGCTATTTGCTTCATTTGGTGAATTTTATGTGATGCATATCCTGATGTATTGCTCCCCTCTCTGGACTTTTGTTTAATTTTATGAAAGAATGGCTTTGTTTACTCTGAATTGCTATCTCCCAAGATACCTTAAATCTGGTAAATATTCTCTCTAATCTAAGTAGGACAACACCCAATCTCTGTCAGCAGAGATCTTAAGATCTCGTCTCATTAAAGTGAAAGGCAGAGCAAGCTCTAACTTGAAGTAGAATAGTCTCTGTTAGAGTTAAGCTGTGTTGTCATTCTAGTTAATAATGCTGCTTGGGCTCCATCAGAAAGATTGCTTATGCAGAGAGAAGTTAGGTTGATAACCTTTTGCAGCCGGGATGGATCTTCACATCTAAACTGAGAAGCCTCATGGGAAGAGGTTCAGAACCTGAGTTTTCTTGAGCTTCTCTGTGTTCCATTAAGTTTTTAAGTGATCTTATACATCAAACCATGCAGAATTAGTGAGGATACTTGTCTTAAGCTTAGTATGAGTATTTTTTTGCCTGTCATTGCAGCTGAAGTTTGCACTAATTCAGTGCCAAAAAAAAATTGTGTTATCAATCTGATGCTTATCTTTCCTGTCAATTGTACCCTGGTGATTTTGTTTTGAATCTTTGTTTTCCAGTGATCTAATTGCCAGACTTAAACTGGAGAGAACAGATAATTAATGAAGGCTATTGATGTTTGGGGGGTCCTTGTGGTCACTGCAATGGCCTTGAAGAGTGAGTTCTGGAGATGCTCCTTTGGCAATTAAACCAGCTTTGAAATCCAAAAAAAAGCAGTCTCAAAGGACCATGTCCCAATGACTTTGAAACCTCCATGGCACTCCATTAATTTAGCACCTCTGCTTTGGAGCCTGGAAACTGGATGTGGGCTGGTGCGAGGTGCTGCAGCCTGGGCAGGGGGTGCCTGGCTCCCAGCCCAGCTCCCCTGGGCACTGCGCTGGGCCCTGGAGCCCCTGCAGCCTCATCCGCAGAGCGTGCTGGGGGTAAAGAGATGCACACGTGTAGTGCCCCAGCTTTGGCTGAAGCATGGAGAGCCGAAGGCTGCCTGGCTTTTGTGGGACAGCTTCATCAGCAGAGGTGTGGGAGGGCCCTTTCTTCTCAGAGGAATGCAACTTCTCTCTCCCACAGTTCTCGTGCCTCTAGGCAGAGGGGACTGCACGTGGCTTTGCCCACCCTGCTTGTTGAAGCTGGGTCAGGTGCTTCATGTGGACAGAGATGGCCTAGCCCTTGACCAGGGCCTGACAGGGGCTGGAGAGGGCAGAGAAATGCGAGGCTGTGGCAGAATTCTCTTTATAAAGTTCAGGCCTGCAGTCAGTCCACTGTGTATGTCTTCCTTTAAGGAAAGTGCCTGCCATGCAGAGAGGAGGGTTAGTTAGAGGACAAGGGTTAAAAATCACTTGAGTAGTGCCTTTGTGGTTAGTGGTCAACAGATACAAAAGCAAGTTGTGTCTCCTGTTTCTGAAAGAAATTCTGTTGTTTAGCACTCCTAAGTGACGACAAAACATTCTCAAGACCGGTTTGATTTTTCAATAGGGAGAAATTCTAAAACTTTTAATTCTGTGTTGGGTTTGTTGGGGTTTTTTTTCCCATGATTTACTTTTGCAAAAGGGAGTTGTTGGCCTCTCGATTGGGAGCTCTCTGACTTTCCCATTTAGGTTGTCTGTCTTCTCAGCAGTAAACAGAGTTGCAAAAAAATTTCTTCCATGAAGCCTTAAAATATAGAACATCTGCCTAAATTACTCCGGCTTTCATTCTGTTCAGTGGTATACGTACTTCCAGATCTAATTTCACCAGTGTGTGAAATCATGGGTCCAAAATCTCTTTGGAAGAGTGTTGATTTAAACTCAATAGGATTTTAAAAACAACCCATACATTTATGGTGTAGCTATTGTTCACTGTGTTGTTAAACTATTCTGTCCTAAGGGAAAACAGGGAATGGAAGCCAACTTCTGCTCTCAGGACCTCTGTCTTCTCAGAAAGGAGCAGAGCCCCAACACCATGTCCTAGAGTTGTAGCAGCATTTGGCCAGTAATGACTGGGATCTTAGATACTGCCATTAAATTGAGACAGTTTTGATTTCTTCTGTTTTCTCCCAGTGTCTGTGCAAACTCCTTGAAAAATGCCTCTGTTACACAGTGCCTGGTTACCGATCATCTGCCTGGGCAGCTGCCAACAACTCCAGCCAGTACAGCTCTCAGAGAGGCCCTGCTGGGGCTGTTAAAGTGGTTCTGGGTCCCTGGTCTGGGTGGATTTAATGCAAAAAGTAATAAATAGTTCTACTTTATAAAGACAGTATCCTTCTGGACTTTTATTTCACCATGTGTTTAGGCAGCTTCCTGAGCTCGGTACACATGCCCTGCAGAGCCATACTCCCAGTCTGGTTTGGATTTGAATTAATTAAGATCAGTTCCCATTTCCTGTTCTTGATTCATTCATTTAACCTGTTTTCATATATGAAATGTACTTGAATCACCTTTCCTTTCTCAATCTCAGACATAGTCTTTTAACTTTCATTTATACAACTTACATGTTTGCTTCCTCTCACCACTGTGTAACTGGTTATACAGTGACAGTATGCAGCAGAACTGCTGAACAGGGAATCCTCACCCATTGGAAACTCCATAATTGACAGGCTTTTTGTTTTCATCATGAAACAGGATAATAATTATGTGTAAAATAACTATTAAAAAACTGCTTCACCTAAAACAAAGCAATAGATGTGTGTGCGCATGTATATGTACAGAAGTAGTCCATCTTCACTCTTGTTTTAATGGTAATGAAACTATTTTTCCATGCAAAACTGCTTGGATTTCCTTCTTTCTTTTCTATTTTTTCCCCCAAATATACAGGAAGAGCCATTTGCATTAGCTGTCTGGATGTTATATGTGTATCCATGTGTTTTTTGTATGGCTCTGTGGTCATGGCAGCAGCTGAGGAGTCCTGAATGCCATTTAATGCTCTTTTTCAGTTTTGCATTGAGTTGGTTTCCGAGGGCCATCTTTTCAAAACTAGACACATTTAGCCGTGTTAGGGAACTCCACAGGCAGATGCTCTTGCCTAAAATACCTTCTTCTTGGCTGTCCTGTTGAAAAATGAATCCAGATGTTTCCAGTTTTCTTTGGTATCAGAGCTATAGAAGGACTGCTGACAGTTCTATTTTCATGGCTTCTTGGCATTAATGGCAGAAAGAGAAAAAAATTGGATTAAAACCTGACATAGAATACATAAAGTAAGTCTTAAGTTTTAAGTTAGATTATAAAGTAACAACTGGTGACTGTTGTGATTTGTTCCTAATCTTCTTAGAGCAAAAGGACTTATCTATGTTGAATTTTTTCCATGTTCTCATCAAAAGCCAAGTTCTTTTTACTGATATTTTAGTCTCTTCAGCTTTATATTCTGGTGTCCTGACTTCAACTCGTGCTTTGCCGTTTTCCATCTGAATCCAGAAAGGTCTGCAGTCCAACATAATTGATTTATTCTTTTGTGTTTACTGCCCCAGTACATACAATATTGTACATTCTTGTCCAAGTCAGTGAATTTATCTTCAGTTCACAGGAACAGTGTTGTCAGATCAGTAATTGGATGAATTGGTTACTTGCCTAATGCAGCATTAGGAAGAAACACTCTATCAACTTTTACAGCCCAGAGCACAGGGGATTCAGCATATTAAAATCCCAAGTTTTAAGCTTTATCATGGGATAGATTTATAATGTTTCCTTCCTAATTGAAATATAAATCTCACACGAGAAAAACTGGTTCAGATCTACAGAAATTTTTCTTTTGGCCCTTGTAAATTATATTATTAATGTTTTGCATACTGAGGTAGGCTTGGATTAAGTCTGCTTTTAAGGGCTGCAGGTGCAAGGCTATAATGCTAAAGCAGAGTCAGGGTGTCCCTGGGGGCCGTGTCAGAAGGACAACTTTGGATCCTGTGCTCGTGCCAGGGTTTGTTCCCCTTCTCCAAGGGGTGCCTGAAAAGCAGAAGCAGTTGTTCCTGTAGCACAATAGCTCAAGCACACACACCTGCTCAGTTTTATTTTTCTTTGGGGAAGTAGGCAGGAGCAATTAGTTCTTTGTGATGTACTCTGGTGCTCTGTGCCTGGGCTGTGTGTGCAGATGTGCTGAAAGCCATTTGGCCTCCTCCAGGCTGGAGCCCTGGGAAGAAGCAGCTGCTGAGCTGAATGAGACCACAGCTAGATTACACAAGTGATCTTTAGGGTTCAGCTCAGGGCCTGCATGAAGAGAGACATACATTAGATCATCTTTGTCTGGGCAGAGAAGCTGGAGGGAGAAGGGAAAGCTGGAGTGGGACACGGCATGTTCTCTCGAAACTGCATGTGGGAGGATGTGGCTGCCCCTGGTACAGTTAGAGCTAGACCTCATTGGCAGGAGAACATGCCGAGCATCTCTTGGGCTCACAGTGAGTTCTGCTTTTACTGCTATGAGAACATCCAAGCTAAGAACTGGTATCTGAGGTGTTTTCCTTTCCCTCAAAAGAAGCTTGCTGAAGTTAAAAACATTTTTGTACAGTTGTCACCTCCTGACTGATACCAGTGACATATTAAGCACTCCTGCTGATTACAAGAGTTTTAAACTTTACCTGCAACTGTTACCTGTAGGAGAGCCCAGCAAACAGTATCTTACCTGAACACTATGGCAGTCACCAAAGGGAGTGTGGCCATGCTGTCTGCAGGCTCCCACCTTCCTCCTTCACTTGCTCAAAATACAGTCAGAAGAATGCAGAGCCAATGGTGGACTGGTAACAATTTGTAATGTCAATACAGTGCTGTGAGAGCAAGAGCAGTCTTGCCCTTTCAAGTGTTAATTAATGAAATATTTTCTCACCTTAGATTATCCTGTGATATTGTTGAGTCTGAGGTGGATAGTTCCTGGAGATAAAGTATTGGTAGTGAAGGAATAGCTATTGGAGTATTTCCTGAAATAAAAACATGTCTTTCTGCTGAAGTTGCTTAGTGTAGTGCAGGTGTAACTGGTTGAAATCCAGTGGTGTCAGAAGCTGAGGGGAGTGGGACAAGAGCTCATAATGGGTCTTCTGGCCTTCTAAAGAAAAATTCTGCTTTAGCAAACTGTAAGTGAATGAGAGGAGGTAGCAGCACAGGACGATGACAGTTCAGATCCATGATCTATTCCATTCAGTTTCCTGTTTTTGTGATCTGTGAGAGGAACCCGTAAAACTTCCCCGATGGGCTGCTGTGTCATCATTTACCAGCGTGGGAAGGTGCATCCTGTCCCAGGCAGTTGGTGGTTTGTTTGCATCATGGAGTGTGACTTTACCCTCTATTTCTGTTACCCAATTCAACTGCATAACTGCTTAAACAATGCTGGGAGCCTCTCTGCCTCAGGAGGGCTGTGCAATGGTCTGTCATAAAAGCCCCATCAGCTAAACTAGGTTAACGATGCACGGTCTTCTCTTCAGTTTTAAATATGTAATTGCACTCCTTTTTTCATTTGTTGTACTGGGAGAGTTTTGCATCTCTTCGCTATGTTTCTGTTGAACTGTTTGTAACATGTCTCTCACAAGAATGCCTTTCTGGTTATGTCCTTAAAAAGCCTTCTCATAACTTCTCTTTTTCTGTTGTGTTATTTCAGCATCATCTTTGTGATCCACTGCTTTCAGGGTGAAATCCCTTTCTCTTTCCAGTAAGAAAAAAAGAGAAAGCCTCACATTATCTTAATGTCCTTGGAAGACAGAAGAAGTGGAATAATCTCTGCATGCAGATTTCCAGAGCTTTCGTGCTCTCCCAAGAGTTGTCGCTCTAAGCAGAGAAGGAGGGTGTATGTACACACACCCCCACCCACAAATTACTGCCGATATCACTGTTGTGGGGTTCTTCCAGAAACAGGTATAGAAAGGAGCTTCTCATCATGCACCTGGTAGGCGTGTGTTGACATGACATTTTTTGTTTCCTTTTTTTTTTAATTCCTGAAGACAACCTGCTACTGCTGAAGTTTATAATGAATGGGAACAAAAGCTGTGTCCTCTCTTTTGACATGCGCAGATCCACTTGAAGTACCTGTCTCTCCTGTGTGAGTGGTACAAGTCAGACCTGCCTACAGTCCCCCCCCAAAAAAAGTAGGGTTTTTTTTAAACTGTGGGCTTTATGTCTTTGGTAAGTGTATGTAGGTACATGTGCTCTCCTTGCTGCTATAGGAGTAAAGTACCTGGAGGCAAATGTCTCAAAACCATTTAGATGTTTTACTAGTGTTGGCCGATTTTGAGATGGGATGGTCACCAGCCACACCTCTTCAGCTGAAGAGCTGTGCTGAGAGGGGTGCACAGCTCCCAGATGCTCTCCCCCAGAAGCAAAACCACAGAACAGCTGGCTGTGGAAGCAGCCTTCGGCAGCATCTGCACCATCAAAAGATAATCCATCTGACCTGCATCAGAAGCAGCTTTTGCTGTGCTGTGCTTCTGTTAAACATCTGGAGACCTGAGCTGGTGCTGTTCTGCTCTCTGAAGGATTTATATGGCTGAGATGGACTGCATCTTCTGGATCCGAAAGGCAGAAAGTCATATGGTGGCAAAAACAGGTAGCATAAGAGGTATCATAAACAGGGTGTTCAGCTGAGGTGTGAACTAGCAAGCTTGAGCTCACTTTCTCCAGAGTGCAGATGCTCAGATGTTGCAAAGTGTCCTGGCCCTGCTGGGGCTCCTGGAGTTGTAGACGCTTATGTCATTTGAAGATCTGGCCCAAATGCTTTATAACAACTGATGATCCCTATTTCCGGATATTTTGTTTTACGCATCCTGCTGTGTGAGAACTTACTGTTACTAGAATTTTGCTGTGGTATGTTTCTAAAATGCAAATCTGAGAATGCATTGTATACATTTATGACTGGCAATAAATCTCAAAATGTTTGAAGCCACTGGTTTAGCCAGCTTTCCCTGTTTGATAACAGCTATTTCACCTTTGTTTCTATTGTGTAGTTATAAATGTGTTACCTGTTCAACTCCTATGGAGCAGTGCTGTGACTAAATGCAGTAAAATTCGTTGGTAGCCTGCAGTCTTGTTGCAAAACACACCCTTTCCTCATAAGGCAGTAAAGACCTGACATTTCTTTTCAGACTACTTTCAGCTTTTAATATTTAATACTGCAATCATCCGTTTTCTATCATGTTCTTTTTATTTAATGAGTTGTTGAAAATATTTGCTTTCTTCTCCAAATATCTCTGTCTTGTAATCGTTCTGGAGGCATCTGGAACTAAAGTCTTTGATACTCTGTTTATCTGATTTTAGCTCAGTCAAAATTTCTATCAGAGGAATCTGGAAATTATTAAGATAATTTATGTTTTCCATCTAAACCCATTAAAATAATAGTGATTATAATTCTCTAGGCTCAGTGTATGTGTGTGGTTAGGTTTTAAACTGACATTTCCAGGATGTTCTAATAAGCTTGGCTCTCTTTTTGCCTTAGTGTGGAAGTACTCTTGCTGAATTGCATTTGCTTACCTTACTTTGGCTTGATACTGGGAAGAGAGAAATGAAATGGCTTGCTGAATTTAGCGAAAAACACCAAGAAAGAGAATTTGACACGAGAGCAACAAGATCTGGGTTCAGTTCCCTCTTCTGCAAACTGATTTCTCTATCTGTTTTTGTGTCTGAAAATGAGGGATAATTCTCTTTTCCCCCATCCTTTTGTCAGAATATCAAAAATGTAGGATGTCCTTGTTATGTGCGTATTGCCTAATGAAAACTGACCTCAAAAAGTAGAGATAGTGTCAAGGAGTCTTAACTTCTTGTTAAGATGGATGACATTGCTGGGAAGTCAGTACTTCTTTGGGATTTGGTGGTGCACCTAACAAATGTCTCTATGGTTCTGATTTATTTCATAAATATATTCCCAGATAAATTCATGCTTGTACAACCTTTTAACAACTGTTAAATTATATACTGCTGGTTTTTAGGTAGCCAGCACCAGCAAAAGGATCTGGCATGTGGGATAAGTTTAACCCTTGATAGAAATGTCAGCTTCTCTCAAGATCATGGAATACTTGCTTAGTCTTGTACAATAGTTTTGTTCATTTTCAGTTAATAAAATATACAACAGAACCTACTAAATTTCTTTTCTCTCCCACATGGTTAAGAGAAAACTTTTGCATGCAGTGGAAGTTGTATAAATAACTGTAGGCAGCTTGGAAAATACAGATACAAGAAAATATATTAACTGGGAGTCAAGCCATCTGATTTACTGCCAAGATTGCTCAAACCAAAAAAACCCCCAGTATTTATCACTGTAGCTTAATTAAGTGAATTCAAACTTTTAAAAGTAATTGAGACCATCCATGTTGTGATTCCATGAACAAAGCAAAGTGCTCTAAGCAGAACAAGGGAGTGCTGTGTCTAAATGGCCTGTCCCACAGCAAATGCTGTCATTTTTTAATAATGTGGCTGTGGTATAAGTCTAGGGACCCAAGCACAAGTTTTATCACTGAAACCATAACATTTTTAAGCTTAAAGAAAGGGTAAACAGTGTTCTAGTCTCTTACTCATGGAACTTTATTCTCAAACTCCTATAATTAAAACTGAAATGGAGGCTCTAAGATATGTCTATGTACTTTGGCATTCGCTATTGATATTGCCTTGCCTATTGCTAAAGAACAATCTGTAATTCTTACTCTTCTTTACAGTAGGCAGCGATGAATTGCTTTATATTTGTCTTCAGATAGAAGAAAAATGTATGAACATTTGCATATAGATAAATGGGGAAAAAAGATAATGGTTAAAGACTATCACAGCTGACTTGGCATTACTGTGAAAAACATGGTCTTTTTTAATGATAGAAGAACAGAAGGTGTAGAATTGCATTATTACTGTTATCCTCAATACCCATATGAAGCCCTTTCTTTCTAGGTAAGGCACTGACCCCCTGTGACGGAAAGGCAGCTGCTTGTGACAGATGATTTCCATTTGTTTATTTGCTCACGTTAATGGTTCCAGCTAAACAATTCACTACCATGAACTGAATTTTCTCTGATGCAGAAAAATGAATTTTTCCATTTTACGTAGCTAGAAAGTAGGGCAGTACTAACATTTTGGTTTCTTCACCAGTAGTAGCGAATAAATTCAATCTGGACATTTTGAGATAAAAGTCTGTTTTGCCTGTGCAAACTGCCACTGAGGCTTAGATACCATTGTTGCAAAGCTTAGAGCAAACAGAGCAGCTGTTTCAGTCCAGTTTAAACATGGTGAACAAGAGTGAAACATATTAACTCCAGCTGTGTACTGATAACAGCTGGGAAGGAAAATCACTTCAAGGGAACCCAAAGTAAATTAGCAGCTTTAGCTATCCAGAGTGTGCCTCCAAGGGAGGAGCAGCAGTGAAAATCTGATCCTTAGAACCATGGAGAATTTAGTGAGAAATTCCCATGCCTCCTTTTGTGCTTCTGTAAAGATGCAGAGCAGGTTCTGGAGCTGGTGGCATTGCCTCTGAAGATTTTTGATGCAGACCTCGTGTTGTACTTGCACTCAAGGGCAATTTTAAGATGAAGGCAAGTACTGAGAAAGGGATTCTGTGCAGAGTAATGGTGTCTGAGTTAGATGAAGTGTCCACAGCTTAGTATCTCCACTTGACATCTACAGAATTTTAAGGAGCTTTTAATGAAAGAAAAATTGGGGGGATATTACAGTTATTTCCATAGAATTTGTGTGTTTCTCCAGCTGTCTTTGAATATACAAAGAAAATTACGGCACTGTTCAAGCTGCAGGTGGGAATGGTTTCTGTGTTGGAGCACAGATGCTTTCAGAAATTTCTTGCTTTTGAAATAACTAAGCAAACGTCCATTTTTCATGTTTTGGTAAAATCGCATATTTTCTCTGTGTTTTCCTCCCCTATCTTGTTGTCTTCCCCATCACTTCAGCTTATGTTCATGTTCTGTTTGGTGTCTTCTGACCTTCTTGGAGTTAGAAGCGTGTGTTGAGTATGTTCTACTAAGAACCTTGTGTACTTTAGGTGGATGTAAAAGGAGTAGACTTAAGACAGCTAAAGTTTTGGACAGGAGGCAACGCAGCTGTCTGTGTCCCTCTGAAAAGAGAACATAAGGATATGAATAAAGACATTTAAATGAGGCCAGTTAGCATTGTCATAAAGTTCTTATAATGTTAACCAGCTGTTAGAGACATATTCTCATTCTTTTGTAGATTACATGCCTCTTATTTTGCTGAAAGTCAGCGTGCTCTATTTCTGTATGCACAGCAAACAATTATATAAGAAACCAGGTCTTCAGTTTCATGTGTATACAATTATGAGAAAGCAGTAGTTTCTCAAAGAAGGCAATTTTGGCATAATTCATAAAGCCTGTTTTCAAGTTAAAAGTATGGAGTATGTCAAGTGAAAAATGTAAACACATATAGATGTATGTGAAAATAGTAGAGGAGTGAAAGAGGATAGGAGAAACATGAACAAGGGAAACAGAATTAAAAACACATCTTGCGAATGACTTGACAATACCGTGTCAAAACAGCTGTAAAGCTGAGTAAACTCCAAAGCCCAGTGGCACACACAAATATGAGGAGAATTTTAGTGTTTCCAAAAGACAGGGACCTGTCTGAGTGGATCGCTGAAAGTATTTGAATGCCATATGTTAAAATTATTTCTTTCCTTTTCTCTTTCCTTTTCTCTTTCCAAATGAGTTGTCTCAGTGAGAGAAATCTGATGGCTTTGATACTTTTATGACTGAAGTAACTTTCTGATTGATCCTGGGGCTGTGTCCAAAAAGCAATTGCATATTAAATAGCTGATAACACTGCATTCTGATTTCAGTTACTCCCACCTACTATGGTTTGTTTTATTTTGTTTTTCAGGTTTGATAGCTGTACTGGATCACTAATTGAGGTCCCCTCTAAATTGTAACACTGAAAACAATGGCAACAGAATGTATAAAAACCTGCTGTAAATGGTGTTTCTGCATGGACAAGGAAAGTAAGTGAGTTCTGACATAATGACGATTTAATAAAAATTTTGCTGTTTCATTAGTGATGAGATTTCCCATTAATAAAATGATCGTGTTACCCCGATAAACTTGATTTGTCTTAGAACATCCAAAATTCTTTCCATACCTCCACTTGGAGATTGAACACATGCTTGTTAGTGTTGTGAATTGGAACTGAGAAATAACACTTGTCTGAAGTCTGCTCTTTGCAGTCTAGAATACTGTCCAAAAAAGCCAGCTTTTTTACCCAAGGTTGTGTAAAGGTTTTATATCTTTCAAACTCTCAGAATTTGAATGCTTCTTTCCGCCCCG
>VZTE01003653.1:146563-260754 GCA_013397775.1 Eulacestoma nigropectus
ATTTTTAGCTCTGTTAGGATTTTCTTTGGTGTCTTATTTGTTCAAAGAAATCTTCTATGATACAATATGATGTAGCTCTTGGGAAAATTCACTTAAGAGGAAAGTAGCTATAAATATAGAAGCTTGGGCAACAAAGAGTTTGGATCAGTACAGGTGTCAGGAGGATGAATATCTTTTCCTGGTGCTAGTCCTGAATGCTGTAAAACTGAATACAAGCAGCTGTTAAGTAATGTATCAAGCAGAGATACTATTAAATAAAAGAGATCTGTTCGTAGCATTGTTCAAAAATTAATGCACATGTGTACTGTCTGTTTTTCTTGCTCTTTATTTTTAGCAGTTTCCATGGTGCAAGAATCTGAAGCAGTAGCTGCAAGCAAGCCAACTATTGTAGAGAAGCCTCCATTGTCTTCTGTGTCAGTGAAGCGTCAAGTTGGCTGTTCCGAGGATTATTTGCTTTCTAAACTGCCCCTGGATGGTCAGGAGGTACCATTTGTGGTCCCTCCATTCAAATTGGCTTATGTACAGCCGAAGAACCTTCCTAGTATGTCACATGCTGGAGGGGTTAAAGGTAAAATACAGACAGTATTGCTGAAATAATTGTTTAGCTTCTGCTACTCCTTGAAAATTGTCAAGTATTCCTGCTGAAAACATATGTTTGCAGAACTTTTCTAGAAGCCTGGTCTTGTTTCAAAGAATCATAGATTGTGCTGAATTGGAATGGACACACAAGGATCATCAAGTCCAACTCCTGGCCCTGCACAGGACACCCCAAGAGTCACACCATGTGCCTGAGAGCAGTGTCCAAACACTTCTTGACCTCTGTCAGGCTGCTGCTGTGACCACTTCCCTGGGGAGCCTGGGGAGCTTGTTTCTTTTCTCTCTGGACAGCCAGAGAGGTTTTGGGAACTATGTCATCCCACTGTGAATCTCTGTGATGTTGCATGAATAAAACTAAATGGGAGGATTGCACACCAGTGCTCATACTCAAAAGTAATGGAAGACACTTAAAGGGAATGGAATCTTTAGAAAGAATTTATTTGAGACAAGGAAAGACCTAACATATCCCCAGCTTCCAGATCATTCAAGTGAAAGGAGGAGGGTGTTCTGGTCTTCATGGTTAATACTCTGGTATGTTTTAACATACTAAAACGTCTTGCTTTTCAAATTTTGCCAATAGATGGCGTGTGCTAATATTTGGCAGAATTTTTTGTCCCGACTATTTCCTGCTCTTCTTGCTGCTTTTTGGAGGCCAGGGGGCACAGATCCCCTGTTATGAGGTTTCATATGATACTATTAATTTTTTTGCTTTACAGCAATCTTGTGCTTCAACCTCTGTTACTCCCATACTCAAACTGCCAAAATGAGGTACATGCAATTTAGACATGGTAGCATTTTAAAAGAATAGGATCCTGTCCCACTAACATGAGTTACAGAGCGTATGCTACTTTTAGGCTCTTAGTCCTGCCAGGAGATGCATAGAATTAGGTAAGAGAAAATTTTGGCACAGGGACATAGCTGAACAGTTGTTTCCTCTAGAATTGCTTTGCCTCAAGGACATGATAAGCTGGTAGTATGTTCTTAGTCCCATGTGACTGTATTTCCTTTCTGAAGGTGAAAACCCTAATAAGTGAAAGTCAGCCATATATTGCATAATAACTAATGCAGTACTACTTAACTTTTTTGTGTTTGTGGGGTTTTATTCCCACCCTTCCCTCTTCTCCCTAAGTCCCTGCTGTTGCTTCTTTCCTGTTCCTGCAGGCCTATTACCAAACTTCCTGCCCACCCACTATTGCATGTACCACTGGCACCATAGCCAAGCTAAGCAGCCTAGCAGAGCTGTTCAGTACAGATTGGCCATTCTGTGCCCCATCTTCTAGTGGGCTTTATTTGGGATGTCTCACCAGCCAATAACAACAACGGAAGAGCTGAAGGTAGAACATGTGAGGCCCCCTCATCTCTGAGCCTGACCTCCCCACTTGCCTGCTATTTCAGGAGCTAGTTCTTGTAAGTCCATGGTTGGATATGCTATGGAAAAGCAGGACATGCTCTTGATAATCCCCTTTCTACTGGGTCTTGGTTTAGGCTCTGCCTTATCTCTGTCTTATCTTGTCCTCAAGATACTGTACAGAGAAGTTCATCAAGGACTCTGAGGCATGGATGTTCTCCAGAGAGAAGGAAGATGTGTCTAACAGCCTTTAGATTAATGTTTTCCTTGTTCATGCTGTTAACAGTCAGTGACTTGTCTACATTGAGAATTCTGCTTCCTCATCATTTCTGAGGGACCTGATGTACAGAGTGGCCCTTAGGCTACAAGCTGGTAGATCTTCTGGCAGGATGACCTGACTCTTCATCATCGTCTCTCTTGAGCAAATATTTTAAATGTTTGAACAGATATTTGAAAAGGGACTCTTATGTCAAATAGGAAACTTTCACTTCTCTTTCCAAATATAAATACTAATTTTTTTAAGTACAGCTTTTTAAGCCGCATTAAAGGTGTGTTTAAAAATGGGGTGTTTACTTTTTAGGGAGATTTACTAAATACAGTGAAGTGTGCTGTCATTCTTTCTTCACATTAGCCAAAGCACCAGCATACTCAAAAAATGCCTTTAGAATACTTTTTTCTTAGACCGTTGTTAAATATCTGTGAAGTCCAAGTCCTGCTCTCAGTTCCTCACCATTTTCTGTGCATGTCTGGCCATTTTCCTTTAGTGAAACAGGACATGCTCAGTGTTAGGTCTTGGCAACCCTTCTGAAAGCAATTAAGTTCTGGCAGCCTTTCTCCTCAGTGCTCACTGCAGTGCGTCTCATGCGCTCACAGAAGTAAGCTAGCAGGAAGAAAAGTGCTCCTGGTCTGGAACGCTGGATTTTCCGTCATCTGCTGCACAGCAATACTTTGTGGCCTGACTTTCAGTGTTCATCCTGATTTAAGTCATGCTCAAGCCCATTGCGCTCAGGTTCTTGCTTTATCACTGCCCATGTTCCATCTCAGTGTTTTAGTTTTTTACTTTACTACTAACACATGCAGGAGAGGACTCTTGAGCAGTCATATTTTGCCTCATATGGTGCAACACACTTGCAGAACTGAAGGCCCTTTATTGTGGGGTAAAGAACTTTTTCAGAGATAGGTTGAAGTCCAGGGAGGTGAAGTGAAGGAAGCAAATACCAGAGTTTGGCAGAATCCAGGTCACCCCATTCTCTAATGTGCTGTTACATATGGCTTCTTTTCACTGCAGGCAGTAAAGAACACTACAGCAGTGTTCTACACTGTTTTGCTGACCAAGACATACATGTTTTTTTTGAAATGATTATGGGCTGAGTAAAGGGCTGGGATTCAAGCATTCTCATATATGTCTACTTATGCCTCAGCCAACAATTCAAGTAATTTTGGACCAGTGATTTTACCATGGACAGACTTCCCATGGAAAGTAGATAAGGAGACTGCAGTCACAAGCTGTACTATCTTTCCATACAAGATCTTCCTGAAGGTCTGGGGGTCCATTAGTTCAGTAAGAATATGCTGGGGGTAGGTCACTAAATAAATTGGAGGTTTTCTGTATGCATGGTGCTACTTTTCCTGTTAACTTCTGTCTTGCTGTCTGTCTTTGGAGCCTTCTGTATTTAACTACTTAGGCTTTTACTGCAAAACCCCAAGACGGGGTATGCAGGGTTTTTTACGGCCAATTTAATTCCAGTGTTTGCTCACACACTGTGGAAACCTCACATAATGTGAATATGTGTTTTCTTTTTCTTTTTTTTTCCCTTTACCCAAAGTAGATAATATTGAAATATTTTGTCCTTTGCCCTGAAGGCACTCTGCCTGCCTTATGAAGCCACGCAGCATGTGTTATGTCTGGAACTCTTGCATTTGATGTTTACTTGTGCTCCACAGAGTCAGCCAGAGCCTCATTTGGTGAGCGGAAGGCAGAACTGCATGGCGTGTACCAGTGGCCCCGCTATGACGTGTACAACCCCTTCTATCTGGAGCATCGGGTTTCACCAGACCTCATCAGGCGCTTCCAAGCAAAATCGGATAGTAGGAAATTATATGGGTCAGGTGAGAAGGACCACACCCTTGCTCCTCTGTCTTCCTCCCTTTTTCAGGGTTTATAGGTAAGAGGAATAAAAGCCATTAGTCTACAGAACACTTGTTTGGTTGTAGCAGTTCTAAAGCCGGTCTGTGTGCTACAGACACTTCTTGGTTGGTGAATCAATATGCAGAGCCACCTCTGCTTAATTTTCAGCTGCACTGTTACTTTTTTTATTTTGGGGGCTTAACAAGGCTTGCATGCATCACACAAAGGTAGAGAAATTGGCAAAACGAGAGACTGTAGCTGCCTCTGATCCAAACCAGGATGCAGTACTGGAGATTTCAGCTACCAGTAAGAGGAGTGAGGGAGATGGAAAAGGGAAACCAGGCAGTATGCTGAGTAGGAGGCGTGCCTGAGGAGTACATATATGGGGAGAGAAACAAGTGCCAAAAAACATTCAGGAGCAGATGATAAGCACAGGTGCAAAATGTGGCATGATGCTATATGCCAGCTTTTTTTGTAGTTTGCTTTTGAAGCTACAGCGATGTCCCCAGTTCTCAGTGTGTGTACGAATGAGAGAGGGCTGTGAGATAGTAAAAGTTTAGATAGAAGGTGTTTGGCTACCTAGGTAAAAATTGTCTTCTGTGCTGTTTGTTGGTGTATGTATCCTATAATGAATGCTGTTCAGACTGACGTAGATGAGTAGCTGTTGCTTGTGATTGTTAAGGCAAATACATTCAGAAAACTCAAAACACTCCAAGAAATGTACACCCTCTCCATGAAATCGGAAGCTGGCAACAGCTCGCATTTTTAAAGATGTTTTATTTAGAATGGTATAGCATGCTTGTTTTCTGCTGGGGAAAAATGTCTCAGTCTGTGTCCTGTTTTAAAATAATTCTGAATCACCATAGAGACTACATGAAAAGACTATTCTGTATCTTCTTCTAAGAGAACAAAACACACATAGAATTTTAGCAGCCTTTAACACATGGTTTTACTAGGCTTTGTAAGCACCTGTGGTGGGAGCCAAATGGGTTTTATTAAACTGTCTTGGACATCTTCCCTTCAGTTCATCATCTCTTTTTCCATTTCTCTTCAAGCTAAGTGAACACTTTACTAGTTTTTTCTTAGTAAGTTTAAACACAAGAAAGTGTTCTAGTGTGTCTAGAGTCCAGTTCTAAAATGCCTTTTTCCTGTAGAGTTTTTTGACAGCTGTTTCAGAACTTAGAACTTCATGTGGATGTATAGACCATTAAAGCAAAACTCTAAGCCTAGTTTGTTGCAGCATTGCTATGCTATTTTTCATATGTGTGGGTTTAGAACTACAGAATGTGTTTATTTGGAAGGTATGAAATGAAATTCTTGAATTGTAATGTGAAGCCCCTTCTCTTCATCTTTAAAAAACACCCCACACAAGCAGAAAAATAAATTCATAGATGTTTTTCTGAAATTCTACTTATTACTGGTAAACAACATCTTTTTATGGTTAAAATCTTTCTGCTCTTTTATATTTTACAGACTTCCTGCATAAAAATTGACATTTTTTTCCTTTGAGAATTTAATTTTTTGAAAAAGACAGCATTTCTTCCTCCCTGCCCCATCCCCATGTTCCTGGAAAATGTTACTAGAAACAGCAGATCATCCTGTCTTTAAACCATTTTGGTCATTTGTAACCTGTAGGCTTGAGCAGATATTTTCCAATAGTTTGTAAAAGTTATTCTTAGTTGAGTTTTCTTTCTAGCAGTTAAGCTAGCATGATTTTTATTGTTCTTTTTGTCTTATTAGTTAGTGATTTAAGACCCAGTGCTTTGCCTGGATCACTTGATCTAAGTCGTTCAATGTTTGACCTCAGGAGCCCACCTCACCGATTCATGAAGGTGAGTTCCCTTGTTATCAAGATTATACTGAAAACTCAGCTTACTCAGTCTATCTATTCCCGTTGCATTGTGTTTCCAAAGTAAATACTGGAGGGCATTGCACTGTGCACTGGGAGGACTAGAGGGAAAAGTTCAACATCTTGACCAACTTCAAGAGGCTTTTTCCTGTTGTCTCCTCTGACATTTGCTGTTCTGGCCCAGCAGGGCTGTTGAGAAACCCAAGTAGGCAGGACAGGACAGACAGCATGTCGTGGTTCATCATCTTGTGGTTTCTCCCATCAGTTGAAAAGTGGAACACTTGAAGTTTCCATTGACACAAAATGCTGCATTTATTTATTTCTTCTTTAATAATCATGTCTTACATAGCTGTGTATATATCCATGTATATACACATTGTGTATATATCCATGTTGTGTATATATCCATGAGCAAAAAAAAAATCTTTGCTGGTCAAATGGGTCCTCTGTTAGTTCGTTGCATCAAAATAGTAATTGCATGCTGCTGGATCAAGAAACTAGTAGGGAATGAGGCAATTATTTGAAACTGAGTATTTTGTTTTCATCATATCTTGTCTGATGGTATAATCTCTGGGTTTTGCATCTGTTGCTCTGAATTTAGTGGCTCTTTTTTTCCTGTCCCCAGAGATATGATTCAGTCTCCAGTGTACCTAGCAGTACCTCTTCCAGGAAGGATTCACAAGGCAGCAACAGGAGTCTAGGTAATGTTTTGTTTGTTTACCTTGTAATGAAATACTTCCCTTCGCACATGAAACATGAAGCTGTTTCTACTCTATTGTGGATGTTTTTGTTTGGGTTTTGTTTTTTGTTTTTTTGAGATGAATCTGACTAGCAGGTCAGCTGAAGATGACTTGGCAATTTGAAATTAAGGGTTTTGGGCTTGCACTGTCCTGTTGTCTGGAGATTGAGCAAATGAGACATTGAGAAGTTCTCATGCTTTTGAGAAATTCATACCTGGATTTACTACCCAAGTGAACTAAGAAATTACAGACACTGTGTTAGGATAGAATGCAGCACTTGGTCCCAGGTCTAGTCCTTTTTCATGTATCAGTGTTTTTCTGTGTGAAATGCCTGAAATCCAATACCCATATTACAGTGGTAATTAGACAAGAATATTGCATGCAAACCCAGTATCCTTATTTATGAAAGAATGCTGAAGAAGTGGAGATACTGCAAAATAAACCCTCAAAAATTAATCAAGTCCCCATAAAAGTCACCCTGCTAGAAGTCAGAGTTTGACCCAGTCTCCTCAAAAAGAAGACTGAGGCAATGACCTGGTTCCAGTCATGACAGAGAAATGCTGGCTACTAAATGGCTCTTCTGACTTGGAGACAGCATAGTAGTAAAATGTTTACTAGACTGGAATTGAAATTTGAGAAAGATAAAGAAGAGGCCAATTTATAAACTTAACAGGGAAAGAGATTAAGGGAAGTGATAGGATATAAATGTGTTCTGGGTGTCTCAGGAACATGCCTTTTTTCTTTCTAAAAGTTGTTTGAGTATAACACAAGTTACTAAATTCAGTTGAGATAACCCAGGCACATGGTGTGATTCTTGGTGTGGTCTGCTGTGCAGGGCCAGAAGTTGGACTTCTATGATCCTTAAGGGTCCCTTCCAACTCAGGATATTCTGTGATTACATGATTCTCTTCTATGAAATGTGAAGGCTTTTAGCTATGCAGAAGGTCAGGGTACGGGACTCGGTGGATATTTTGTCCTTAAAATATAGGTGTTAAAATATTTCAAACTTAGTTTCAGAGAAGTTTGCAAAGATAAGCAGCCCACCTACTACTGAGTTCCCTTATTTCTGGAATGAACTTTTAAGATATTGCATTACTTCTAAAAATATTAATTGGCTTTCTTCCATAGATACTATTACATTATCAGGTGATGAACGAGACTTTGGAAGACTCAATGTGAAGTTGTGTTATGTTTCTTCTGTAGAACAGATTTGGATCACAGTTTTACATGTAAGCAAATATAAATAAGTTGGTTAGTTATTCAAATGACCATTCTACTATACTTAGTGGTAATTGCCATAAAATTTATCTCTCTGTTACTTGAATGAATACTTTTAGGAAAAAAATAAAATTACTTGTGAGTGTTAATATAAACAAAGTTCAGTCAAATGTAATACTAGGCTTCAAAGCATCTTCCTCTCCTTTGATTTTTTTTCTCTTGCAATCCTTGTTCTGCTGCAGTCAGTGAGAAGTAGTAGTATATATCTCCTTATGTTACTATACATATGTTAACATATGCTCTGGTTGTGAAGTGAGGAACTGTTCAGCACAGACTAGAAAGCTGAGCTGGTCAAAGGCTGGTCCTGCTATGGACATTTTCCTGTGGAAATCTGAAGGCAATAAATGGGAGCAAATGTGGAGGCAGCATTTAAGTGACTTCTGGGATTCTGTGACTTTAACAGTTCCTTCAGGGCAGAACCCTAACAGAACTTTGAGGCCACGTAACTTCTTGTGGCTTTTTTGTCAGCAAATGTGATGCGGTTATGCTGGTTGTTTTATATACTTGCAAGAACTGTGAATAATTTTCAGGCAATGGAACTTTGAGTAGACCTTGTAACTACATCAAATGGTGAAAGTCTTGCATTGTCTAAACTTACTGTTTTCAATGTTGCAGTGCAAAGACCTGAGCTGGCCTTCTAGCTGTGGGGAAAATCCTCGTATCTGTGTCAAGGGAATTCTCACAATGCCCAAGCCAGTGCATTTCAAATCTTCTGCCAAGGAAGGCTGCAGTGTAAGTAGAGGCATGAAAAACACTGAGAAATATTTTTCCCCACAAAAAAAGAAATGTGACATGTAAATGGATTTTTTAAATGGACCAAACATCCACTCCTATGCCATGTTTGCTGTGGTAACTGCCCAGGTGTGTTTTACTTCCCCCAACTTCTCAATATCCTATTAAAAGCCTTATTCCACTTCCTCCTCCTATATCCTCTCTTGCGCTGTATTCTTCCCCTCCTTCTCTCACAAGCTGGCAGGAGAGATATGCTCATAGGGGACTGAACCATGAGATGCTGGCCTCGGCACCTCTGTGGTGGGGGTCCAGAGGAAGACTGGGCATAGCTGTAGGTGCACACTCATCCCAGGGAAGGTAGCTGATGTACTGCCTCTGATCTGGCAGGAGACAATATTCACACTTTTGTCTCTACAGAAAACAGTAAAAATTGGACACATGGGACAAAATTCCTGATAGTGGCGGGAAAGGAATATTAAGGGAGTAGAAGGTAAAGCAACATAAATCTCCCATAATGTGAGCCAAAGGTGAAAGAAAATAAAAGTAGCTGGAGAGACTGTAGCAAAAAGCTAGGGAATCTGTTATGACAATATGTGCTGTTGTAAAGGTCCAGAAGAGATGGCCACAACTCGTTATGGTAATGAAAAATGATCCACAGCTTTGCCCCTGCCAGAGTGTGACAACGAGGGGGTGAATGTGTGTGGACTTTGCAGTATAAAAGCACACTTTTCCATGGCAACTTAAAATGGTAGTTGAGAGCAGTGGCTATAGAACCGGGATGCCTTGGTTTCTAAGTTTTGGGCTCAGTGGGATTCTCTTAAAACTATGATGTTACTCCTCTGTTTTTCTTTCTAGGACATTGAATTTATGGAAACTTTTGTTTTTGCTATTAAACTGCAAAGCCTGCAGGCTGTCAGATTGGTATTTAAAATCCAGACACAGACTCCCAGGAAAAAAACTATTGGAGAATGTTCCTTGGCACTGCGGGAGCTGAGCTCACAGGAGTCGAGTCATTGGCTGGATGTATCTCCTCCTTCCAAAGCACCTGTAAGTGCCAATACTGTGGAAGTATGTTCTTATCTCACCTAGAAAGAGTTGCTGGAAATGAAAGTAAAATAATTCACTAATAAAAACTAGAGGGGTTCTTTTTTTTTTTTTTTTTTCCCCTTTACCCTGCTTCCTTGGAGAAGAGCATTTTGAGCATTTTGATGGGGAAAAAATGCAGACTTTTGAACTCTGCACATAGCTGTTCTGGTCATAAACTGCAGATGTTTCTAGGAAAAAAGAGCAAGCTCTTCCACACCATGGCTCACAGCTTGAGGGAGGGGCATTCTGGGGAAATGTTCAGCAAAGAACACCAGGTAGTTGTCTTTTCTGACCAAAAAAGCATCCGAAGATCCTTAGGACGCACAGCAAGAGCTCAGAGCAAATGGAATCTGCTTTTGTTATGGAAGAAAAGTGCTGAGATCTTCAGTGGCCTGAAACTGCAGAGACAGCCATATATTTAATGTTAAGATTGCATGCTGTGAAGTAATAATTCAGACAGTTCATTTCCATTAATGTAATAAGAAGCAGGTGGTTCTCACAGTGGGATTTCCTTTCCCTCTACCCTCACTTTGTTTGTTTCTTTTATAGATTGTGTCTAGACATTTGTATTTTCAACAAATTAAACTTGAATTAGCAATTCAAAAGCAAATTTTATTTGTGTCTGAGTAATATGAATGATACTCTTGATTTCTAACATGAGTTACACTTGACATTTTTCAGTTCTAATGTGAAAAACCATATTGCTTCAAAAGCAGTAAGATAAAGTGCCAGAGGAAGGTGGTTTAGAAAGCATTTAATCTCAGTGTAAATTTCTGAATCATCTCATAGTTTCTCAGTCCATGTTGGCTTTCCTCACCATTATATCCAAGAGCCCTCCAGACACTCTGGGATTCATCCCTGTACTACCCTGTGAGGCAGCAAACTCTACCCTCTGTGCCACGTAGAAAGCCAAAGCTCAGAGTCAACTAAGTGGCTTCCTCTCAGGGTTACACAGAAATTTTGTGGCTGAGCTACAAAGAGAATTTGGGTCTCTCTGATGAACTGGAGCCTGACTTTCTTTATCTGACCTGTTGCTCTCTTGCTTAGTGCATTTTGGTTCATTGAAGTGCATTAAAACTTGAAGGCAACAAAGACTAGCAGAGTCCATTTAAATGAACGCTGTCAGGAAAGGTGGGTCTCCATTGGCTGTTTCCTGCTGCTCTTACAGTGTTCTGAGGACATTAGTCTGACAGGAGAGCAATGAGGATGACTCCGTGCAACTTTGCCACTGGCAGAAATTCTAAAAAATCCCCCCAAGAATCAGACTGGAGATCTTGATACATACACTATCTGTGTGTGGCAGTGGTGTGTGTGTGTAGGCATGTAAAACACGAGTACTTTCATAACACAGGAAACTACACAGTATGCAGTCACCCTAAGCATTCATGACATTAAGTGACAGGGCCTTTTATCTATGGAAAACATTGCTTATATCTCCATATTGCAAAATTGAGAAGTGTGGGAGGGGGAACTCCAAAGGTTTTTGTGTGAGTGGAGCATACGTGGTCTCTCTCTTCCACACCCAGATTTAGTAAAGTTGCAATGGCACGTCTGGTTTCCCCTGTATTTATCTGCTCTTACCACTGCAGAATCTGTCCCAGGTGAAAACTGAGGACTAGTTTATTTGCCCAGTATCCCTGGCTGCAGCCCACGAAGGCCATATGTGCACCACACATAAGCAGCTCGTCAGTGGAGCACATGTACTGCAGCTATGACAAGTGCAAGATGCACTTACTGTGCATCTGCAGGTTCTGTATACAACACATGCTTATATTTCTGTCCAGGAAATCCCAGATAGAAATGTGGGAGCCCAACATATGACAAAATTCCTGTGTTTCCTGAGTTTATAAGCAACTTAATCCAGATGTTATGACAACATTCTTGTGCTTGTAGGTGTGCCGTGCAGAACTTCAAATAGGAACTTGTTTTCAAGCAATAAACAGGAGGATACAGTTACAGATTCTTGAAGCACAAAACCTTCCTGTTTCATCTACGCCACTGTCTTCAAGTAAGTTACATCAGCTGTTTCATGCTTCCTGTCTAAAAGCATTTGTAACAGGTAAATTGCTGCTCAAATGGGTTGGCAATTCACAACGTTCCTTACAAGCCTCAGACTAACATATTGTGTGGTAGATTTCCATTGCCAAGGCTTGTTTACCCAGATGTCTTCCTTGATTATATTTTGTTTGGTTTGAAGATATGTGTTTATGTATTTTGGAAGATTTTTATCCCAGTATTAATCCTGACATACAAGAGCATTAGCTTGCACTTGCTGTTTGGATGCTGTGTTAATCAGTTCAACGTTACCGAACATACTCTGTTTGTGTGACTAGTCAGAAAAGCTATTGTACAGTTCTTTTGGCCAGACTTTTGAGAAATTGATGCAATTTGAACCATACATATGGATCTTGTTGGTTCCTTTTTGGGTGTGGTGTGAGTAACCCTTTGTGTGCCATGCCTTTTTCCTTCACTTTTGTGCTAGATTTCTTTGTGAAAGTCGGAATGTTCAGTACAGAGGGGATCATCTATAAGAAGAAGACTCGCCTTCTGAAGTCCATTAATGGCCAAGTGAAGTGGGGAGAAATGATGGTTTTTCCAGTTAGCCAAGCAGAACAAGGAATTAGCTTTCTCATCAAGCTCTACAGCAGAAGCTCAGTGAGAAGAAAACACTGCCTAGGACAGGTTGGTTTCTGCTAAATAGCCTGATATCCTTTACTTAAAATGCAGTTCCACAGGTTTCTTGGTATGAGTTTTAGAATGCTTTAAATGAGGCGACATATAATAAAATAGTAAATTCTACTAAACTCTTCTGGATGTAATCCAAGCAAGAATGGTACCGGGCTCTTAAACATGCACCAGCATCAGAATGGGAGTTGACATTTGATTTTTCTTTCAAAAAGAAATCCTAAAGTCAGTTTTGTGTGGAGTATTACTATGTGACAGATTGCTTCCAAGAGACATAGGATCTCCTCTTTGTCTTTAGCTTTCTAAAGAAAACATACATAGTACCCACAGGAGCTCCAGAACCTACAGTGTGCTGTACAGCAAGGGGGTGTTGGCTTACCATAACAATACACTCACAACAGGGATGGGTACAAGGAAGTATCAATAGCTACAATGAGACTGCTTTCCTGGGTAAAACAATGCTGAAGTCAGTACAATAGTCTAACTATGTATGATCAAGTAATAGTATAAGTGTCCAAACACAAAATATTTTTAGCTTTTTTAAAAGTTCTTTTTAATAGACACAACTTCAGTAGTATCCCTTTGAAGGCATTTGTGTGATCATATTTATTTAACCACCATAAAACTTAGTAGTCTGGTCTCATTATTCTCTCCATCCTTTTGCCCTGCTTGTTCCAATTTACCATCATCCTGTCCTTTCTGTCTCTCCTCTTCTTCTTCGTATAGTGAGCCTTAGCTGTTCTTAATGCTCTGTGCTTTTCCTGACCCAGTTAGATGCAGTAACAGAATTTTTATATATGCATAAATTAATAATGTAGACTTGATTTGGAGACCCCAGCTGTAACATCTCATGTCAGATGGAGGACTGTGCTGTCCTTAGGTACAAAAAATGATACTGTCCCATTCTGGTGATGGTTTTTGTGCCTGCTGAAGACATGCAGCTGCAGGAGATGCTTTTGTGCTATAAGCTATAGAAATGATGTGCCAGCAAGAGTTATGTGAAGTTCCTCCATTTTTTGTAGCCTCATGTTGCACATGGTCCCATCTTCCTGTTGGTGGAATTAGATTTGAAATAGGAAAAGAAAAAAATTGTTCTTTTTAGTTGTAATAGCTTGGGGAGAAAATAACTGGGTGTGATTTTGCAGTCACCTAGCAATATGTGAGGTAATCTCAATCTGATGAGTTACATTTAATTGTGGATCTTATTTTTAGGGGAAGGAAAACTTGTGCTCCTCAGAGGTTATTTGGAAAAGGTTGTTTCAGCTTATGAAGGCAGACATTGCCACATAACACATGAAGACATAAAATATGGCTCAGGGAAAAATGTACTTTGAGCAATTGGCTGGGTAGCTGGAAAAAAAATGAATATAGCTGGATCTATTAACTTTGTTCTTCAGAGAATGATGTTTAATTGGATGCTGTTCTAAGCAGACAATACTTAGATTAGGCTGCTTTTACAGGCATGTCTTTAATCATGAGCAAGATGTACATTGAATCTCTGTGGATGGAACATCAGCTGTCTCTGGTATTCTGGAAGACATTATTCTCACTTCTTGAGGACTCATGCCCCAGCAGTATCGGCTAAATGTACTTCATGGTCAAGGTTTCTGAGAAGTCTTAAAAGGACTCATTCTTGGAAGACTTGAGGAAATAGAGTCCTGTAAATAACGCTACCTACTTACATAAGCAGGATTCTTTTGGCAGTGGAGGCTGGTGATAATGTTAAGGGGGAAAGTTTCCTAGTTATACTTCATTTCCTCATTTAATGGCCACTATCCACTAAATGAATACTGAGAAGAAACGGACTCTTACTACGTGACGATGTGTGGTATGGGCATGTTAGTAACCTCTGTGGAATGCAGGTTTGGCTCTGGCTGTGGGAGTGTGCAACTTTAAATGCTCATGAAAATGCTGGACAGCTCGTGCCGGATGCTGGATGGCTTGGAGCCAACTGCGTCCGGACACACAGAGCCACCACTGGCCTGGTGAGCCCCTGACCCCAGCACGTGCATTTGAATACAGCAAGGAATGCTTCACTTAAAACATCTTATTAAGTACAGAAACATTATTGTGTAGTGGGTTCTCTAAACTATTTTAGAGGCTAAATTTAAACAGAGACTCCCTGTGTTCCCAGCTGAAAGCCAAGATATGTTAGGACTAGCAGAACTGTATTTGTTGCTGTTATGCTTTGGTCACAGTCTATACGTTGTATCTTGTTCTACACTTCCATGGTATTTATTTGGAACTAGTAAAGGCTGGGCTTTTGTTATATCAGGTAAACTGAATTTTTTTTTTTTTTTTTTTCCTTAATGCAGATCTGGTTAAGTCTCGATAGCAGCAACAATGAAGCAGTAGAGCAGTGGAAAGATACCATTGCAAACCCTGAAAAAGTTGTTGTTAAATGGTACAGCATTGGTCCATCTTGAAGACTGGAGATGAAATTCAGAACTGATTTTTCTACAAAAATTCATATGCTGTCTAAAATAGTATAAATAAAAAGAAAGATATTGTCTATGCAAGTTCTTCAGAAGTTCTCCACTGCATCATGCCTCTGTGGAAACAGGGAAAATTCAGTTTCACCAAGAGAAATACTGGCTAAATATTATTACAAAGAAGACTTAGGAACTGGAAAAAGTGCTCATTTGATTTCACAAAATCCATCTTGAAAAAAAGATGTTTGCCCCTTTAGGGCTTCATAAAAGCACAGAAATTCAATTTTGGAGAGAAGCAGCTTGAATCAACTCTATTTCACACTAGTCACTGTCATCATGCTCATCTGCAGTCTTGTCTTTGGCAGACTCCAAAGTCCAGGGTATGGGTCAGGTCAGTGGCTTGATTCTGGGTACCGGTGAGCCTCTGGGCTTGTTGACACCATTTGATCAGAGTAACATGTGCCCGAGCAAGTGGGAAAGCTGTGGCAGTAGAAGACATAAAGGGAAATACACAGTCAGGCAGCACCCACAGGCTTTTCTAATCTCCATTTTGGATGGAGGATTGTTCAGAAGCCTGTAGCTTGAGCTTGCCCCATCCTTTTCTCAAAACAGAGAGATGGAAAGATAGAAGTTTCCCTGACTTAGTGATCTTTAAAAGAGGGGCCCTCCAGACTTGCTCTATTTGGGTAGCTTCTGGCTGGAATCAGTGGAATAGTACAAAGAGGCAATGACTCCTGTCTAGGATCAGAGCCAGTATTTTTAGATTACTTTCTTATATAGAATACTTATATGTAAACCACTTCCTATCTAATCAACATGCTCTAGCATTTGCTTACATTGCCAAAACACAGGCTAACATGTACAAAGGAGTGAGCAAAGATTTACTGACGTAAGTGCTTTTTGATATTAATTAAAATTGCACACTGTAAGAGATTCAGACTTTGGTTGAAGGATGGGCTGCTACTGCAGAAGTATTTGTTACATGTCTAGGATGCTAAAAAATTATGTGTGGGAGTATATTTTCATTACTTGTTTCTACTAAGAAGAAATTACCATATTTTTAATTGCAAATTGTATTTTTCCAACAAAATCCTAAGATTATATTTTCTGTTAGTTCCAATATTTTTAGGTGTTTACTCACAGTTATTTTTAAGGAGGGAAAATACCAAATATATAATTGATAATGTATAAACCTAAAAGCACAGACCTCTTTGCACTACTTCAACTACCTGATTAAAAATTTGAATAGTCGATAATTGAAACTTTTTAAACTTCAACCATCCAGATTGTTGTTGCTGAAATTTGATATTTTGAAAACACAAGGATTTTCACAGACTCATACATATTCTGCTTTTCTACCAGTCATTATAAAAGGACTGAAAAAAGGTTTTGCATGTTACTTGGAGAACAAACATCAGTTCTAGCTCTTACACTTTGCAAAGCTCCCAGTAGGCCCAGAAGATCTTGACTGACAGTGATAATTTTCAGCCAGTTACAACGGTCAGGAGGAGCCTGGCCTGCTGGGTAAAATGAAAAAAGGAAGTGGGTTGAACTGATATTTTTGGAGTATCTTTATTTGAATACATGGATCTTTTTTATTCATTGTGGCTGGACATTTTATTTATTGTGGCAGTAAACAAAAGTGCAAACTAACTGTTTCCTGATGCAGAATGCTGTTCTGTTTAAAAGAGAGGACAGGGAATATCCCAGTGTTTTGCAGACTTCAATTACCACAGCAGTGGTTCTACAGAGTTTGCCAACTCAGTGGATACTGTATAAAACGGATTTCGGGGGCTGTTTTAGGACATCTACCCTTCTAAAGGCCTAACTAGTCTCTTTTTTTTGCTATGTTAATATTTAATCTATATGTTTATAATAAAAGCTATGAACAGAAAACATTCCTCTTTTTTTCCCAATTGTTTATACCAATGGTTAGCAGCATCTCAAAGTGAAATGAAGTTCCTACTTTTCTCTCTGAGAAAATGCCAGCTAACAAACTTTCGTGCAGTGCTGCCTGTAGGGGAGTTAACTGCTGACACATGGAGGAGATACATGAGGCTTCTCCGTGCAAGATGCACCCAGGTACTACAGCACTCTGAAGAACTACTCTGAGGCACTGCTTCATCCTGGGCTCATTCCCAGGCTTTGGCGTGTTCTGCATTTGTGTGCATTCATGTAAGAATTCAATGAGTTCTTAATAGTTGACTGTTGTCAACAGTTGTGCTTTTTGTCACATAAAACATTTTTTATTGGTGATTCATTGGGTCTAGAGCTTATTGGTATGGTTGGGATGTTAGACAACAGTCCTGAAAAAAACCCATGAGACATGGAGATACACACGTATTCCTAGCACCAGTCCCAGGTAAAACTGCCTGTAAAACAGGCTGTTCAGCAGGTGTTATTTCCATTTGACTGTCTTAAAATGCCAGCTAGAAATCACCTGGGACATCTTGCCTTTTAAATGCAGAATATTTTGCTTTACTGCTTAGTGACTGCCTCACTAAAATGCATGTGAGACTCTAGCTCCTTCAAATCCAGCTCCTGGCTTATTTGAGACAAAGGCAGTTTTCCAGGAAAGGAAAATGACGCATCATTTGAAGACCAATCCATGATATAAATTACCAAGACCTTCATGTACTTCAGGATACATACAAGAAAAAGGAAAAAGAGGTGTCCTGGGACACTCTTCTAATGGTCACAGCTGTATGTTGTCCGTCTAAAGCATCCTCAGCCACTATTTTGATTGTTACACCCAAGTTTACTGTAATTGAAAATACTGTTAAAGCTGTTTTGTCAGTTCACCTTATTTATAGATAAAAGGCACATGTGGTTTATAGTTGGATTTGCTCTTGTTTCTACTTAGTGACTCACCCAGCTTCCTAACCGAAAACAATTCTGATGAAAGCAGCAGAGGTTCAGAGCTGCACCAGTTTTATTTTGGTTAGCTCCCAAATGGATGTGGATGAACTGGAAGAACAATTATGATCTTACATTAAATGTTATTCATGCAGAGATCTGTGCCTGCGTAGTTAGAAACCAGCCATAGACTAAACTTGATCAGATTTTCCAAGAAGTGTGTGTATCATTTCACTGGTTAATCAAACAATCCTGTTTGGTTTATTTATGACTAATAGCATTCTGTAAATGAGGTCAGCAAATTTATTTTTCAAGTTTTTACATCTCAGTGACACACCATGGCATTCTTTTTAAGGAAAAAAATGTGAGATTCTACCACAGAAGATCAGTGGGTGTAACAGTTTGTAAACCACATTATCATACAACATTACTTGGAAAATAATTGTATTTGAACATCCGATCTTATGTGATCACAACATAAATAGAGCCATGTTGTTAAATCCATTAGGCAACTCTGGTTTTTCCTTTAGCTGGCAGAACATCTGCATAAAACAAAAGGTGATTTTGTAAGCATTCAGTTAAGTACATATGCTGTTTTACTTGAAAATGGTTTGCCTGATGAAAGTTCCTTTTAGAGTTATGAGTCGATTTTGCAGCCAAAACATAAGGTTGTCTAGAAGTTTGGGGCAGGGTTGTCCCACATCTTATTTTCATCCTGCCAACATATATATGACATGGCTGCATAGCTGTGGAAAGCTTGGCAGATATCACCCTGGACATGATACACCCTCCTTGTTTTTCCAGCTTCTGCTGCAAAATTACATCACCATGTAAATACAGCCCTGTACATGATCTCTTGCTTGGTGCACAGAAAAAGCCATCAGTAAAATCAGCACCATGTTCCACAAACACTGCTCCAGCACTTGTACGTTCTTTTCTCTAGCTTGCGCTGAGGAACAGGCCATTGTCTCTCAGTCCATGGCAGAACTCCCCGTGTTCAGCAGAAGCAACCAGTCTTCAAAGCTGGTTTAGTGAGGGTATGATTTATCTAAAAAAAGGTTACACACAGCTTTTTTAATATCTATTTTTCAAATAGATTAAAATGTCTTCACAGTGACGTTTCTGTAGAAACTGAATAGCATGGAAGTGGATCTGCATATCTTAATGTAATGCAGTTCTTCCTGTAGATTTCAGAGTCTTTAAAATAAATCCTCTGTGCATTTTTCCCCCATATTCAAATGTGCAGTTTTTTAATTCCTTTGATTTGACTGTAGACTGCTCTTCTCCCTCAGCCTAAAGAAGTCTGTAAACAGTGTCTGGTTTTTGCAATTAACTTCCTGCATTTCCAGTAATGTTTCCCTGTTCTTTACCTAGTATTGGGACTAGCATTATACATGTGTAATTTGCTGTTTAAAGAACTAGTTACAGGAGAAGACTTCCATCCCAGGGCTTGACTTGTGTTTGATGCTCTACATTTCAGAGCTACCTTTGTTCACAGCTTCAATGGTATGGTTCTTTTGGTGTTCCCCAAATTTTTGTGTTGTCTACCACCATTGAATACAACAATGGGACAAATTAATTGTAATTTTTTATGTGTACCTGGGTATCTTCATTTGCCTTTTTCCTCCTCCAAAAATTACCTTAGGAAATCATTTTATATGATGAGAAGGAGCAAACTGTTTGTGCTTCTGACCTTTGAGGACAGTAGTGTTGTTTGACTGGCACCACAGTGCTTTGAGACGGAGGAAGGCTCAAGGAAGAGTTATAAAAAGCTGCACCTCCAGGTGGAGGGAGGCCTGTACCTCCTCCATGTATGATCTGAGAAACACTCATTAGCCTGGGGACTGGGATCCCTTGTCAGATGCACATTGTATTTTTTTATCCTTATCTTGCAAAACTTTCTGGAGCTATGGAGCGGCTAAATAGAGAAATTTTCCATAGGAAGAATGATATGGTTCACATATTTCTGTGAAGCAGAGAACTGACTAAAAGATCTTGGAGGTCTTTGAAAAAAACAGTCATAGGAATGTACTTCTTAGTTTTAAATATAGCCAAGCTTTGTCACTTGTCGTAGGAGAGGAGTGGATTCTTACTTTGTGATACATAGCAGAAGAAAAGGGCATGTACACCCCAAAACAGGCTGGCTTTCCTCTGCATTGGAATCATTAGTCCTTTCAACACTGAGGTGGAACTATGCATGTTTAGCTGCCTCTTCTCGTGCAGTAAGGGCAAGTTGGGTGGGGAATTGTTAAAAGGAAGGTAGTGAAGGAGGTAAAATAAAAGCAGTGCTTTTGTTTTGAAAAACATTGTTTTTCAAAGTAATGTAACGTGCCTGTAACTATTGACAAAGCTTTTATTTGATATGACTAAAGATAGATGATTACGCATTTAAATATTTGCTTAGGTTCTACCAATACTTCGTGGCATGAGACTGGATTCTCTCTGTATTTATATAGTGCTTCATTCTGCTCTGTTCATTGACCTTTGAGCTCTAGACCTAATTATGCCTGATTTCCTATGGATTCGTCCCTCGTGGCTGATTGACTTTGGTGTGCAAATCAGGGTAGACTTCTGCCATCTTTTTGCTGCACATCACACAGTTACAGAGTTTCTGTCTCTGATGGATTCTCTCGTTTCTAGTAAGAGATGAGCTTATGGCAGCTATTCTTTCACCCGGGAAACTGGGAACTGGCTCTCCCTTTTCTACCTGAATGTTCTTGGGTCTTCTTAAAACCTTTGGAGACAGAATTATCTGTGACATCTCTGCCATCAGTCAAATTTGGCTGTAATGACTAATGGGCTCAAAAATCATTGTGGACCTTGGAAGAGAAATGAGTGAAAGCAAGCTCTGCTGCTTCAGGACCCCCATGTGTTTTCTTCTGCTCTGCCACAGGCCACAGAATCTTTTCAGATCAGTGCTGATCATGATTCCAGCAATACCAGTTCTCAAGGCAGTCTCTCTAAGACACACTTCTCAAAGCATGGACATTTTCTTTGAGCATGTCCCTCTGTATGAAAAGTTCAAAGCACTAGTACAGGCATATGAGCCATGCCAACTGCATCAACACTTCAGAATTTTGGCAGTACAAGCCATGAATCCAGTATGCAGGTGTAGAACCTCAGCTGGTGCAATGGAAACTGGACTGTGCATTGGCAGATCTGAGCCAGCTCATCTTATCTGGGAGTCAGGACATGCAAGCCACAGAAACTCCAATCTTCTGCTAAAAATGTAAGAAGGTTGTGACTGTTGCTGTTCACCTCTTGGAAAGCTTCAGTAGGGTGCAGCTCTCACACACACACTTGCTCTCACAAGCAACAACAAAGGGCTGGAAATGTATTTTCAGCATCTCACATGAGAATGGGAAAAAAACAACCCTCGCCTATAGTGTGGACTGATGCAGAGTTACTCCAGATATCCATGATTTATGTTCCCAGTTTTATCTTCCTGACTGAAATGCAGCTTCATGGTCAAAAAGTCTTGTCCATTTGTATCTGTCTTATTAAATAGGATTTCTTGATACGGCAGGGAGGAAGGAGGTGGAAGGGAAGAATATTTACTGTGATCCTTGTCAACACTCCTATAAGCTGCTTGAATATCTCTCTGAACTAGTTTTCTGAGCTGCAAGTGGGAAGCCACTTTAACAGAAAATACTAAGATACTGAACAAAAAAAAAAACCAACAAAAACAACAAATTCTTTGACACTGACACCAAATTTGTTTCTTCATGTGATGCAACAAAGACAATTCTTTCTTGCCTTACAAAAGAGACCTAAATCAATAATTACATAAAATGCAGTGCTTATTAATTAAAATGTAGTAACATCAAATATTTTGCCTATTCATTAAAATATAGTATTATATGTCCTTATCTATGTTACTAAATAACTCAGAGAGTTAAACCTGCAGTGATTTTTTCAGACATTTACTTTTTCTTCATTTGAACTCCTGCATTTCTGACTTTGAGCAATGCAGATAAATTGGCTGTATTACCTCTGAGTGAGACTGAACTTCTCTCATGCAGTATTCATTCAATAACTGGCTATCTGTAGAGAATATTTAATAACTTCTTTTAATGATTTTGATCTAAAATCTGAATTTTGCTTTAATTTTCACTTTACATTACCTGTTTATCAGTATGCAGTATACGAAATAAAAATTATATAGGTTGTTGGAAGCAAGGGTGGCAAAGCATCTACAGGAAGGGTAGGTCATGAGGGATGCAGGACTATTAACTTGTAATACCAACAAGTGCAAGTAAGACTCTAGCTGATTATCCCTGGAAGTAAAGTGTTTGAGGCTGTTCAACAGTCTTTGCAAAATAATGCAATGCTTTCATTCCAAGGATGTCTCCTCTCAGAAGGTGTCTGCAGCTGTTAAAAGAAATAACAGGAAAGACTAGAAATGTTCCAGTGAACTGCTTGTGTACATACTTCTGGTTTCTGTGACTCAGTCTTTTACAGGGGAGCCAACACACATACTTGAGAATGCATCTGCTAAACAATTAGCCCAGCAATCCTCGCCTCAGGGTCCAAGGAGTTCCATGGTGCCCAGTCTTACAGGTAACTGATGTCTTACAGGCCACAGCCAAGCAGAGCTATGCAGCAAATCTTAGTTCCAAGGATACAAATTCGAGAACTGGGGACATTAAAAAATCAACAAAAACAAGAATCTGTAATGTTCTGAATCTGCAACACAACACATAAAGCTCGCAGTAATTTCAAAGCATGCCTAGATAAATAGGAGACTGGAAAGGGGGGAGCTTGCCATTTGAGTCTGGTCTCTTGAGAGCACACCTGACAATGTCATGGTGAGGCTTTTATCACTTCTTAACAGAGATCTATTTTCTAATTAGTGAGATTAACTTAGACCATGTATGAAACTGTCTTACAGAAATACATGGATCGCACTACATGAAAAAAGGAAAATTACTAAATTCACATTTTTAGAATGACAGGGTGAAGTATGTTATAATCTTTGAATTTAGAGAAGTTCATTGAGGCCCCAAGAGGAGACCAGAATACACCTGGAAACTGAGATAAGAAATTGTGACATTGCAAACCGTAAAATCAATCTGTGATAATACCACTGGACTTTGCAAAGCATGGCATCCAGCTCATATGAGCTCCTATAGGTTTACTAAGGCTATGATTACACAGACAAACCAAAATATTAGAAGAGGGTTAAAGGACAAAGGGAGGTAACACTAATGAAGAGGCTATAGGAAAAAACCCACACTGCTTCTCCGTGCTGCGGCAAATGGCACAACCTAAGACAACGTTCAGCATTTTGATGAAGATGCAAAACCTGCAGTAGCCTGGACAGCCAGACAGGAGATTCCTCATGCCAGTACCCTGGTCACAGATGAAGACATTGGCACTGCTATGCCAAAGGAATTCTTTGTGGTGGAAGGGTCACGGGACCATGTTGTGACAGGCAAAGCACGCAGTTCTCATGAAAGCACACGAGCTACTGACTGCTATTAGACAGGGTCACAGAGTGAAAGCTAAGAAACTAACAGGACTGTGTTTATGTTGGAAACTGGCATCCAGCTGCCTGGGTGTCAGTTAGGGCCAGCGATGGCAAAGAAAAAAATCCTGATATTCTGGAGTTCTGGAACCTGTCACTTACTTGACATCACACATACACACACACCCACCCAACCCACACCCACACCCACACCCACCCCCATAGACTGCGGGAATTATGGTTTAGGCAGCAGCATCGTAGGAAGCGGTCCTGCTGTTGAGTGAGTTTGTTACTATGACTAGAAGTAAACCGGCCAAAACCATAAATCCAACTTTCTTCAAATACCCACTGCCAAAGAGCACATTTTGCTTAGAGAGAGAGAATTTCTATGATCTCCCCCAGTAGAGTTGGCATCTTTCTCTACAACTATCAACCTGGCAGTCATTCACTCTCAGACATATAGTCCTCACAAGCCTATGCTGAGTATTTCCACAAGAAAAGGCTGTTTAGCACTTTGACAGCAGACCTTTTTGGTTTATTGGTTTTAAGTGTAGACAGAAGGTGCAAAACAATCTGAAGTGCAAAGGGAGCATAGCTCAGTATCACATTTGTCAGACCAAGTATGGAGATTCAGCCAACTATCAGACTGAAAGAAAGGCACGTTTTGGTACCACACAGCCATTGGGGTATGATATGATCACACTGATTCTTTATAGTCCATTCAATTTTGAGTGTGCAATCATGTCAGGGATAATATTCCAGTGTGCTGAGGTTAATTGCTTCATTTCTATTTATCCAAGCTGATTGCAGGCCTCTCAAATTACACACACTCTTAAAATATTGAAACATCTCCTGACAGCTATAATAAATTAGCCTACTGTTGTAATTTACAGGAATGAGATGGTAAGGACAAAACTATAGCACAGTAACTTCTGGAGGTTGATACTGAAAGCACAAATGGGCACAGCACACATTTTCAGAGGGTGAAACTGGTATTTTGTGCTTCAGAATAAAGATTCTTGAACTGGCAATATATTACTGTTGGGGAAAAAAAAAAAAAGTACCGTCCTGAGACCATAGTTAAGAGTTTTGCACAGATGACAGTTATGCATTGCTTCGCTTCCTACTGCGAAAGCCCCAGCTGCAGAATAGTGTTGAGCTGTAGTCATCATCTTTCAAGACAGATACAGAAAGAACTGAGAGAGTTTAAAAGAAATGATGATATCAAGAACAAGAAAATCTGACCTGTGAGTAAGAAGTAAGGTACTGGGTGGTTGAAGATGGAAAAGAGAAAGCACTGAGATAAAATTCTAATATTCTAATATGCAAGTGTTTGTGGGAAAGGAAGACAAAGATTGACTGTTCTCCATGTCACTAGGGATGAACTGAATACTCATGTCATCACAGATTACAAGGAAGTTTCAGCTAGAAAATATCTTCTTTGATTTTTTTAAATGGCTCAGCAATATTTTACCATCTCTATAAAATCCTGAAGCAAAAAGAATGTTCTCAGATACAACCTGAGTATCTTAAAAGTTTGATTATTACTGAAGATGAATGAGAAGGTGGTTTTCTTTACTTCTTTTGTCTGCTGTCCTGCCAAAGTCTTTAAAAAACAGTTCTTACCAGCAGTTCAAAAATTATATATGGGAAGTTTTTAGTGACATCAAAATTATATCTCTTTTTGACTGGCTTTTTAATCCTTTCATGAAAGTTTGGCAGTTCTCAGAAATAAGACTGACCAAAAGTTAATTTTGCAAAGGGAATGTGATGCACTCACCTCACTGCTGATGAGGAAATAACCTTACACAATTCACCCATTGGGTAGATATTTATTTCTGATATAGTAATGGTCCACATGGTAAATACAATGTTAGTATGACCATAAAGCACAACTTTCAGCAAAGACAGCATCTCCACCTTTTGTTTAATCCACTAATTCCTTACTGTCCGTTCTATCCCACAAACATTGCCCTGTAAAAGCTTTCCATTACATCAAGTATGAACAAAAAGCTAAAACAAAGGTTCACTGATTTCCTCAGTCAGGGGCCTCACCATGCCTTCCTTGGGCACCTTTCATTGCAAAGGGTGTGTCAAGTACGCACGGGGTTCCTTGTCAGGCCACCAGCCAGAAATATGATTTTATGAAGTACTACTGAAAAAGTTTAGCAAGTGTTGTTTTCTGATTTCATTTTGGAAGCTCTTTGAGTGATTTTCACTGCCCAAGCCCACTTTCATCAGTAGTTATTAACAGCGGCTTTTAATGAAACAAGATGAAGATGCCTGCAATAAAACCATGGTGGTATACAACCAGGGTGGAATTTGTTCCAGTTCCCTCTCCTGAAACAAATGGGACCATACTGAAATCAGTAAAAATGCTTTAAAATTGGAGGGTTTTTTCTTTTTAAGCTCATCCCATGGTACCATCAGTTTCTTTTTCACTTAGAAGCTGGAATCTCATATTTCTGTCTATGGGGATGGCAAGGATTTTGTCAGAGAGAACAGCTATGCTAATAACGTGGAACAGAACACTGGCAGCAAGAAAGTATAGTCTGTTCTTGGTTTTAAGCTGAATTTGCTTTAACTTGGTGAACTGTTGGTTGCTTTGAACTTGAATATGCTTTGACTTGGTAACAAGTAAAAGGTAATTTTAAAACCCCCACATTCCATATTAATGGGACACATGGGGTAAAGTTTAAGAAGGTAGCTTTTGCTTACATATCTGTAATGCACAGCTGGAAACTCAAGCAGCACCACTGGAGACTTTTAAAATTAATTTATTTGCATTTCAGTCCCAACCTATCCACATTTATAGTACAGTCTGTAGTATAGTCCAGATGAAATTGATTAAGCACATGCTGAATTTCAAAGCCCTTCAGTCATATTTGTTAAGAGTTTGACGCACAAACAGCTTTGCTGATTCCCGAACATGTTCAGGTATAACAGGACTGGGCATACCATGTCTCATGTTGATTTTCTGATTATGATATTTTATTACACTTCATTTATACATTGAAACCATTTCTTTTTTTCTACAGTGCTTCCTGTTGGCAACGGGCCACTGTGTGAATGGCATATAGTCTTGACTCCTTTTGCAGTATCGTCTGGTCTAATGCCAACTTTTTGTTTAAAAAGGGTGTGAAAGGATTTGGTCTATGAGAAAATGATGCTAAGCATTAGCTGTGACATCATTTGAGCACCTGCCTCACGAATAACCCCGGATACTCTCAGAGATACAGAGTAGAAGACATTTTTAAAATCAATTTCAGCAAGGATTCTGCTATAAAATCCCAAATGTCCCTTCTGTCTTTAGTTTCTAGGTTAAGTACAAGTTCTGTCCTTGTTCATAAACAAATTTTAGCTGATACCAAATACCTAACTACTATAAATATATGCTCTGGACAAAGACCAATTATGATAACCATACTTGACCTTAGTAAGCGTCAAATGAATTTCCAAAGCTGTTTAATGTGGTTATCAATTTCCCATCTCCATTTGTTGTGCAGCGTTGCTAGGTGCTCTTGTAACACCTATGATACAACCTCTGCTCAGCTGATTTTGTGAGTTCTCCTCTGGGCACAGAAAGCTTTTAAAAAGCATAGGTTGTGTTACAGCAATAAAAACATCACAACAGAAATCATGAATAGATATTTTTACAGATGAAAATGAATATGCAGATGATCTAGTTTATTTTCTAATTACTTAGACCTTCTGCCTTGGAATGAGTATTAATTTAAATTTTAAAAAAATGGCCATAAATGGTTCCAAGATTTGTACGTTAAGCTCTGCATGACAAATGGAACAGAATTAAGTGACTTAATTGAGTACTTACTGTCATGTTCTCTTCCTAAGATGTTTTCTTGTGGAACAGACAAAACAAAATATTGTTATTATTTAGCTCCACTGCTAATTTTTTTGTAAAAAAGTTTAGGTCTCAAGGTAAGGTCTTAGGCCCTTAGAAACCAATGGAATTACTTCTGGAAAGTAATTTCTAATGCTGTTCTTTTCCTAAGGAGAATATATCTGTTGTAACGAAATTACAGAATCATCATTAATTTTATTTATTTTCTTGATAAACTATTCATTGCCCCAGGTATATTCCACAAAGATGGAATAAGAAAGAAGCAGAAGACTTAAGAATAAGCCATGCCCAAATGAGTATGGGGTAGTAGAAAGATGATGTGTGCTTCTCTGTGTGAGTTCTTGCATCTGGTTTGTGTGTATCTACAGAGGAATCTGCAGAAGGAACTGTAGAAGAAACTGGCAGAAGGACCACAAGATAGTTGTATGCAGAGTAAGGCCCCCAGAAGAACAGAGAAGCCCAAAAGGTAGCAGGCAGCTGACACATGAGCAACAGAGCTGAGTTTGGCTAGACACTTGTGCTACTCTGGCAATACCAAAGATTTCTGAAAACTATTTATTATTCAGTGTGCTCTGGCTGCTTTAAGATGCTCCAGAGTAAATCAAACCAAATAAACCTTTTTTCATAACTATCAAGTTAAAGCATGAGAAAGCAGTGATTGAAGTAATTTTCATGCTCAAAAGATGTATTTTTCCTATCTTTAATGTGCTACCTTTCCATTAACCTTAATTACAAGTTTCCTTGGTTTATCATTTTTAGATCAGGAGTAATAACAACATCACTCAGTCATCTGGAAAAAATTGTCTGGATTTTACTCTACATTATGAAATCCATTTTCAAGTAGTTTTGTCAGGGACTAATTCCCAGCATTGGTTGAAACAGCTTTTGCGGAAAATTAGATCTTTATTAAATGCACATTTTTAAACAAAAAGACTGATTTCTGGGGAAAATCTTGTTTTCTTTTAAATTAACTAATTAAATACTCAGAAACAGTCTTTTAGCCAAGAACTGAAAAGACTCACTTTGGAAATACTCCCATATCTTCCTATGGGAGCTGTAGCTCAAATGACTCATTGTCCTCTATTAGGAGTTGCTCTCTGCAAGGAGACTGCAACTCCAAGGAAGAACTGCAGGCAATCAACACGACAGGAGACTGACAGACATAGTCACAAGCCAAACCTGAAACCTCGGGTACAGGTCCAAGGAACCAGCAGGATGACATTTTCTAGACTCTAGCTTTTGGAACTCTTAAGGAATAGCTGGAAATGTGGCTTCCTCTTGTATTCCAAGATTCTACACCTTTTCCTGCAACATAAAATTTCCAAGAGCAATTTAATAAAATTTACTATCAACTTGTCTTTCTCCTTGCTCCTTTGAAACTACCATTATTCATACACCGGAACATGGGAACTATACAAGGTTTTGATATTGTGGGATTTTGGCACTGGTAGTACTGGTCCCACTATCTTCCAGAACTGTCATCTGACAGCTAACTTAAATCATGTTATACCCAGTGTCCACACATTTGTTTGCATATACCAATTAGAATTTATATAACCCTAAACTATATTGTAAAGAAAGTTCATCCACAAAATATCCATCAGCATAGCTTAATAAACAGTCTTATCTTACATTAAGCTTCCACTCTTTCCCATTCAACATATGGTTTCACTTTGAAAGAACAGACTTACAATAAACTGTATCATCAGTAGGCTGATAAATGCTGTAATTCATAACAGGACATCTGTTTGAGGAAGATTTCCCATGCCTAGTCAATGCTTAATTGCTTTCTGAAATACTAACTTTTGCTATATATTTAGACACTGAGTACTGTACCTAGGAAAAGAAATTATGGTTCTTGCCCATCTCTCCAACAATTTTAGTTTTTCATTTATTTTACATGTACATACTGGTGTTTGGATACTTAACAGAGATGCTAACCTCAAGATCATTTGCACTTAAGAGACAAATGGGATCTTTACCTCAATGGCCCAGGGTTTGCTGCTCTTGTAATGTGGCACGTCAGAAGTTCTGAATAGTGTAATTTACATTTCACAGTGCAAATGTAGGGGAATCACCAGGTCCCACACTGGGTGCTGGAAGGCTCCTGAAAACCTACTGACCCAGATGAAGACTTGGGCCTGCCTGTGTGACACATTTTGCTTGGAGGTCAGATGAGGTGAAGAGGTGAAAGAGATCCTTGAGGTTTCTGAGGATCCTTGTGAGTTTTTTTTAGTCCTTCTTCTTTTTGTGCCATCACTGGAATATATACAGTTTCCACTTGAGCCATCAGTGCCTTTTGCCTAGGCAGTGAAACAGGTCACCCCAGTGCGACTATTTCTCTGTATGTGGTAATTGTGGATGTATCTACACAGCTCCCAAAAAAGACAAACCACACATATCTTCAAAATAACAAGGCTAGTGCGGGTCAATGCTCAGTGTTTTTTCTTATAGACATGAGTCTGCAAAGAAATGCTCCCAGGAGAGGGCTCAGGTAAGACATATATAGAGTGGTATGAAGATTGAGCACTTTGTAGGGCTTGGAGCCTGCCTGGTGATGTACTGCCATGACTGTAAACATGGGAAAGGATTAAGGTTCTGTCAACACACTGATGTGGGAGGTTTATGACTAAGTCAATCATCCTGTTTAAAATACAAACTTGCACTCATCAGAAAAACATACAAAGGGGCCACTAGTAGTGCCTGGAGCCAGAAATTTCCAGGTTCTGCTCTCACAGGGCAGCTGGCAAAGACAGATTCTGAAGATGAAACAGAAGCAAGGCAGGAGATGATGGGACTCGAAACCCTCCCCCAAGTGGTACAGAATGCTAAGTCTAGCAGAAATCATCAGCCCACCCTTGGTGTTGGATGCAAATCTATGCCTCAGATAGCAAGTCCTGGATCATTTGGCAGATGAAAGAGCCAAACCCTAACCAAGCTTTTCATCAATCTTATCAGTTTATTAAATATAATAACACTAAGATAATATAATAAAATAAATATATAATAACTATAATAAATACAATATAATATATAATAAAATAAAATACCATCTCATCTCATACCATCTCATATCATAATCATATCATATCACATATAATGAATATAGTAAGTATATAATAAATATAATAACACTAAGATACATTTTGCAACACCCTTACGTGAATGAGGTCACAAAACAAATGCTGATCCTGAAGGTATATGCCAAAGAAATTACATCTGGGGCTGTTCCAGCCTCTTGGGAAAGAAACAATTCCCCATGTAATTGTCATTCTTGCACATTTTTTGGCACAGGACCATAAGAGCACTGAACGGTTTTTTCTTCTATGTCCCCAAATCAAAGCTTTACCAGCTAATAGTGGAGACATTTGGATATCCAGATATGATGGAATGAACAGTTTCTCCTTCAACTTCTTGACAAGTGAATAGTATACCAAGCTGGTATCATGTTTTAGGCTGATGAACTGCTCCATAGGCTAAGGAAGGCAGGGTACCTGGAAAAATCTACATTCACTGTCAAATTCTACAGCTTCAAAATAGGGCTGTAACTGAATAGTTGAGCAGCAATTGGATACAGATCGATGCCTGTTTATTAAGTGCTTCTCTGTTTTTCACTTTGCAGTGCACAATGAAAACCAGTCTCAAAAGACTACCAATTTAAGAGGTCTATGTATAAAGATCACATGAATGAATGAATAGCTCATTGTGGATTCAGTAAATTTGCATCACTTCTAGGGTTTTTTCCTTATTCTGGGATCTTCTGTTTGTTCCATTTAGCCATTTCTGACACAGATTTTGCTTCCTCATTTCATGTACAGCCAAAGCTCTCTCTTCAAGTTTAGCCAGAGAATCAGGTGTCCAAGAAGTAGGATCAGCCTCATCATAGTAATTTCTTGCAGCAACAACATCTTCAGTTGATCAACATTAAAATTTCTTACAGTTCTTTCCTGTTTAGTTGCAAAACTGTTTAACCTGTAACAAGTGCAAAGGTGTTGCTTGTAGAAGTGAGGGACTTAAGAGTCTTATGCAGGCCAGCTCAACCAAAGTTTTTAGCAAATAGCCCCACTGAGACTAATGCTCACATTCATGGAAATACATTCTACACGTTTTATAAAAGCCAGGCTATATGTGTATTGCCTTTCAGAACTAATATCATAGTTCTGCAAGACTGCCAGGAGAAATGGGAGACAAACATCTTGGCCGTTGAAATGTTGCATTGGTTTGCAAGACATATGTCTTCTCCAAGCAAGGTATAAGGCACAGATCCATTACAGAATTCCTAAACATTTCCCCCACGAGCAAATAAGGAGTGAATAGTTGTATTTACATTCCTTAAATTTTTAATTTTCATTAATTTATATCAAAAACCAACTGCTTACGATTTGGATCATGTTTCTTGAAACTTTTGCAAATCCATATGGCTGTTTTTGTGCTTTTGCTTTTTTGTAGTCTTGGATTTCAACATCAGTTGTTCCCATGGTAATGTTCAACACCGTTGTCTAAACACAGTCTGGTATCGCCTCAAGTGTGTCTTGGCACAATGACTTCTTTTAAGTGATGTAGGTTTGGGTTGTTTTGGTATGGTTTTGTCTTTCAGTATGTCAATACTTAAGCAAATGGCTGAGACTGTAGCTTATTACACACACTACATCATAAACAATCATATTTCTCTTTTATTTTGTATTGCCCAACTCTATGTTCACATCTGTTGCCTGCAAGCACACTGAGCTGGTGCCATCCTTCCTCTATATGTGGGTGATTATTTCAGAGGCACTGACTCACTCCTGAAGCTCTTGGTATCTAATTCAAAATTAACATGAAAAAAACCAGCATTTTTTATTTAAACACCTGGCCAGGACATATTGTGACTGTAATTCCTTTCAGCGTCAATCTTAAACACTAAAGTGCAGCTAATTAAAACCCTGTTTGTCCTTCAGATGTCTTTCCTGCTGTTGTGTGTGGATAATGACATACTAGCTTCTCCCTTCAGTGGCCAAACTAAACAAATGGAAAATAATTCTGGTTTGGGTAGCACGGAAAACATTTTAGTCAACCCAAAACAAAACAGTTTATTTTTATTTCTTTTTATGCATCACCTGGAAAATCAAATTTTAAATGGAAATATAACTTCACAACTATAGTTTTGTCTCAATTTTGCAACAATAACACATAGTCCTTTTCTGTATTGTTTTCGGGTCACAAGAAAACATTTTTTATTAAGTGGCACACGACATTGTTAAGAATTGCTATGTTCTGAGAGCCTGTTTTTCAGAAAATCTAGTATTTGCTACGAATACAACTCGTAGTCTGCTGGATTGTAAGAGGGGGAAAGCCATTTAATTTTTCTCGCTGTGCCAAAGAGGAACTCCCCAGAGTTTTATTTTTTATCTCCTGATGAGGGGATTAATTTTATATTCAGCTGTCCCGCGCATCCCGGCAGCTCCTGCTCAGAACCAGCTTCGCCAGCCGCCACGGCGGAGCTGCCACGGGCACGACTCCGCCGCCACCCCGCTCTGTGAGGGGCGGGCAGCGAGGCCGGGGCCACCGCCCTCGGCCGTGCCAGCCTGTGCCTCTGCCCGTCCCCTACGAGCTGCCTGCCCCCGGGTCCTTCGCCCCGCTAATGTTAGCCACCAGCAGCCAGCGGCACACCCGGGCCGCGAGCCGCGGCTCTCTCCCCGCCGGTGCCTGTGCCCGGCCCCCGAGTCCCCACACGCCACCCGCAGGGAGACAAGATGGCGCCCGTCCCACACCAGCGGCCGCGCTCCGCGCTTCTCCCGGGCCGCCCGCCGCAGAAAATAAACCATCCTCTTGATCTGTCCTGCCACGCAGTGGCTGCTGTAGCGAACTGTCAGAAACCGTGTCTCAGGCCTCGGATAAACCGAGAGGTTTGAGGGCAGATTTAATTCCCCCGCCCCGTTGTGGTCAGTTCGAAGTACAACTACCCCGCCCCCTTACTCACCATCGCCTCCATCCAGGCTCGCACATCAACACGCTCCCAAGCCAGCTCACAGGTTGTTCTCAAGCTCCTCGACTGTTCTTTTCTTTTTTGGGGGGAAATAAACACTAAGAGTGATGAGTTTGATTTATTCTAATACCGTTATTATCTGTTAAACTGAGCACGGGGCCAGAGAAGCACTGGAAGCCAGCAGCGGCTGGTGCTGGTCTGAGGCGGCAGGAGCAGGTGTGGCCCACGAAACACTGCCCGCATCAGGGCTGCCGACGCCACCTCCGCTCCTGCAGGCGCCGCGTGTCCCCCTCGCAGTGGTGCTGAGCAGCACTGGGTCTGTGGGCTTAGCAAACTGCTTGCTTGCTACAGTCTTAACCAGCACCACTCTAGGGACTGCCAAAGCTGAAAGCAGAAACAACCACTCTTAAGGAGTTGTCGACCAACAAGAGCAATTCCAATAGGTAAATAAGTAGCCCTATATCCTCTTATAGATGATTCAAAGGGAATCAGGCCTTCTCAAACTGGTTTGGCAATTTCAGCACATGTTGCTGCCTTCAGTCAGGTGAGAGAACTGCTGCTTCCCTCCTTGCAGAGGGTATGAATAAGGAGTCTCTTTTGGTTTGTAATTCACAGAACTGGATTATGGTGTCCACAGAGTCTTTGGTAAGGAGCCATCTGATGCACTTGTCTGATGAGCTGGAAACACACATATTTAATCACTATTCTGACCTACCTCAGAACAGACATAGATTAGGAAATATTTCTCTTTACCAGCCCACCTTATCTTACCTAAAGGAGGTACACAGACTGTGTTAGGCTAGTTCAAATTTACCCTATTGTGCAGGAAGGCTTTTAAGCCAGTGTCTTGCCTTCCATCCCATTTCTAATACTACTTGGCAGAATGAATTTCTGATCTTCCTTGAAAAGGAATTCTCTCCATTTAAAGTCACAAAATGTACAGTCAGGATGGTATTAATTTTAATTTATATGTCCAAGGAAAGTACAGTTTAAAAATATGGCTTAGTTACGCCATTTCATTTGCTGAAAAAAGATGAGTTTCCATGCTACTTGAAAAGGAAGACTGATGGCCCTGTGCTTCCAAAAATTCACATACACATGTGCAAAACAGATGGTTTCTGGGTTGGCTCGTTGACTTCTCCATCTTTCTAGCATCCAGATTGACAAGAGAGACACTTTCAAGCATTTTTATCCTGGAAATAAACATTTAGAACCTATGGAGACCCTCTTTTCAGGTATTACTCCCTAAGGATCATATTCTCTGTTACTGAGGAGTCTCATTTATTGCCCATTGAAGCCAATGACAAATTGTCCCTTGACTGACCCAAAGGTCACAGATGAGGGCCAGGCAGGGAGCAGGCCTCTGTTCTGCCAAGTTTCAGCTAAAGACACGCTATTAAGAGGCAATGTCTCTCCTAGAGAACTTAGAATATAAGATAAGAGATAATAGTAATATGCCGTTTCCTAATGTTCCCAACAGTTTGAGAGTTCATAAATTTCAAAGACTTCACTGCAAAAAAAAATTCTTTCCATTTTAACACAGAATTATAGAATGGTTAGAACATAACTGAGCCAATGAAGTTCACCTAGGACATTCTGAAAGTTTTCTCTCCCCCATCTAATGATGATTCCAGCATTAGCTGAGAAACACTTATTAGCACTAGAATGAACTTCAAAAAAAAATCCTTTTTAAATGGATGCACTAAGCCAAGCACTTCCGGTGTTGTCTCTGCTAATTTGGGAGCTAAGTGTATTTGAAGAGAAATGTATCTCCTTAACCTTTGTTTTCTCATTTGGCTGAGTCTACAGTGATCCTGAGTTCAATGTTTGCAAAATGAGATTTGCTGCTAGAGTTTTACTGCAGGGTCAAGTATGATGAAAAAGTATGTTGAGAGAAAGCCACATCCTTGTTAAAACACAGATGTCTTAAATTTTCCAGAGGTCGTCCATGTTTAGTGACTAGGGTGGGGGGCTGGATGCTGATGGATTGACCATGAGTGATCCACCTTTCACTATTAGACTACCAGTCCTAAAGAAGCACAGAACAATGAGAATTACCAATTACAGGTTTGTATTTGATTCTGTGAAATATGCTTGCTGGCCATGACCCATTTCACAGTGAACAAATCTGCACTTCTTAAAAACCTACGGCAATATGAGAACTCATTATCACAAATAACAACTTATACCAACCCTTTTTTCTTTCAGCATCAGATCCTTTAGATTCGGTTTGGGGTGGAAGCATATATTATTCTGAAGCTGCACTTCTGCTGCTAAGCAGTTCAGACCTCGGGAATGCAAAGAGAGCACCCCGTAGTAGCAAGGAATTTAGAAAATAAAAAGTCAGCCAGAACTATTTTCTGGAAACTTATGGAGATTAGACCTGGGGACACCACTGACCTTTAGATTTCTGTGATAGGAAAGGAGCGTGCTATTTACAGTAAGTATTTGGAAAGCTCTTACAGCTTCCTTGAGACTAAGAAATTGGTTTGGCAGTATGGACTGTGCTATGACCTTCTTTATACTTCCCAGTGATTGCCGGGGTTTTTCATGATTAACTTTCTGGTAAGAACTAAACTTAGAAGATTATTCTTTTTATAATAAGTAGTGATTTCTTTCATTTGAATTAAAATTCTCTTTCATATAAAAGCTCCCCTTATTTCTATTTTTTCTCTTCAAATATTCTTTTCTGCTGTTTTAAGTGGCAATTTTCCTTACTAAGTATAACTTTCCACTGCTTATTTTAATTGTCATGTTTTACTGGCTTATCATTGCTTTTGCAACACTATATTTGGCAAGCATTGTTCTCCTATACTGATAATATACTTGTATCATAATGACAACATGATCTTATTTTTGAGAGAGTGAGTCAATAGGTTCTCTAATGCATAAAAACCTTTTTACAGACTACTATTTTGCTTTGGATCATTGTTGGATATCAGAAATTGAAATTCTGAGATCAAAAGTATTTTCCTGGCTATGTCAGACACATTTTTAGGTGAATTAGGGGCAATAGTTTTCACCATGGTATCTCATTTTCACCATCAGACTGAGCCTGTCTGCTTCTCAGGCACATCAGAACTCAGCTTGCTGACATTTTAAAAATACTTTTAACATATTTGCAAGTGTTACTTGCAATTAATATTAGCTCTATGAGCTGAGCATTGTAATACAGAGATGTTAGGTTGTTCTAAGGTGTATGTTGTGCGAATTGTAAAAGACTGCTGTTGTGACTTTTGCAGTCCTGTTGACTTAAGGGGCTGTTCTGATGTTTTATAAATATCTATTTTTGTATGTATACATATACATTAATATGCACAGGGCATGTCTTGGCTATGCAGGGCAGTAATGTCACTACTGGTTTTATTCCTTCAGTTTCTGCTTCCACCTGTTGAACTTCCTCATTTTGCAATTTGTTCCAGGCTGTTTGCCACAGATGACCAATATTTCCTGGTTTTATTACCCTGTATTTGAAGCTCTTTCCTTTGCAACTTGGGAGAGCAGAGGAGAAATTTAGATATGCTGATACCATCACCTGTGAATAAGGCTTTCCTGTGGGTTTGTGTTTGGCCAGCTGGTAGAAGTACAGTCATGTCAGCACTGTATTGCTGCACAGCTGTTTATGGCACAGTAACCTGCTTGTCCACACTTGGCTCCCTGTTCTGTAAGAAGGAGAAAATGCTAAGCATTCAGAGCTGACTGATGCTGTGATCTTTACTCACTTTCTATAGAAGGATAAATACGGATACTTCTAAAAGAAATTACATCTTAAAAAAATAGGGATGTTAGTTATTTTCTTCAGATTTTGTTCTTTGCTTCATCTGGCCTGGAGTATACAAAACCTGCCATAAGTCCTTCAGAGGGAATAATGTACCTCATACCAATTAACAGTATGAACAGATTATTGCGAGCAGATGTGTGAGGGCTGCTTCAGACACTGCTGACCCCTCCATTCAGCTGGCTGTGAGCAAACATCTTATTGTTTCCAAGGTGAAATGAGATGTGTTAATTCCCCAGGAGGAGAGAGATTGGCAGCAGGCAGCTCTGGTTGTCAACCTTTTTAAACTGCTGCTGGTGTTCTTCACACGGTCAGAAGTGAAATGCAGGTGAATTTCAGCTCTGTAGTGACTGAAACCATTGAGGCAAGACTGCTAGTCCAAGGGGTGAAAGGAGACAGAGCCTTTACTCTCAGGAGGATCTGGGTATTAGGGAGGCATTACCAGTAGCAAATTTAAAATGGAATGTATTTCTTTCTGTGCTAGTAACCTTAATGTACATTAATGCACATTTGAAAGGCAGACTAATGTTTTGACTTTGGTGATGACCACATGTCATTTAAAAAGTAGATTTTCTTAGGCATAGAATAATGGATATTCTTTTATATGCCTATTCCTTATTGAAGTAATAGTAGTATTAAAGATCTGTTTAGTCTGTTGAGAGAAGTTACTACAGAACTGCACAGTTTGTGTTCTATGATTTACAAAATTTTTGAACTGAAGCATGCAACTAACTGAACTGAACAGAATTACTTAATTAAATGTGACTGGTAGTGGTGTCAAAATTTATGTTCGGTCATGTACTTGTCACACAGTTTTTCTATGAGAAATATAACTGGAAACATTCACTTACTGTTGGACTTGGCATCCCAACGTGGTCCTGGGCAACAAACTCAAGGCGGCCCTGCTTGAACAGGGGTGTTGGACCAGATGCCCTTCAGCAGTCTCTTCCAACTCTAGCCATTCTGTGATTCTATAGTCAGAAGCCTTCAGGGATATTTTGAGCATGAACTCAGCCTGCCTCACTGACTACATTACAGTTTATTTTCTGTACCAGTAGCAAGCTCAGCAGTTACCAGTCTTGCATTCTGATTTTGGTTATGAAACTTAAATCTCCACCTTGAAAATACATATTTGTCACCTTCGATTAATTGCAACCTATGACTTTCAATTTGATCCTCAATGTTCTCCACTCATAAATTTGTCTTTTTGCATACAACACATAACTTGCATATGTTAACTTTAGACTGAAAATAATGATGTATATGAAGTTGTTTTCATTAAGATTATGGCCTCTATGATCCCAGAATTGCTACAGCACATCTGCTTTCAAGGAAAAAAAAGGTGTGTACCAAGAATTTAACCAATTCAATCAGTTATTCATCTATGAAGTCTGTGAAATATTTGACCAGTTTAATTACAATGAAAGAATAGCAGAAGGCTTCTCAAGGTAAAATATGTATTTTTCTAAGAAAGCCAGCTATTATTTATATAGCATAAATGACGAGAATAATATGGAAATTAGAAGGAAGCTTCTACGGATGTATAACTCTGCAGGGCTTGTTCCCAACACAGAGATCATTAAAAACACCCATTCTTGCATCTTCCATTTTAAAATGAAACAGGACCGGTGACGCTCAGTTTTTCCCAGTACATATGTGATTAGCATGAGTTGTAAATTAGTTTTAATGACAGTGCTGACACACTTTTTTCACTAATTCTCTGTGTTGCCACAGGTCTTGTGAGCCTATGTAGATACCCTGCCTGTCATTTTTTCTTTGTCTTGACTACTAGGCATCTTTGCAAGTCTCTCAAAATTAGAGACCATTACAAGAGAAATTACATGTTTAAATATGGCTTCATCCACTCTCGTTCCTTCATTCCTGATACAGTATTTTGAAGTTCAGTGCTAGAATAAGAAGCTTGATGATAGCTAATTGAAGGTGAGGTGAACAGTAGCAGGTGGCAGCTGTTTATTTCAAAGAGGTGAGTTGCAGAATAGAAACGAGTATGTAGTGGGAAGCTAGAAGCTGAAACTTCCAGACAAATGGATGTACTGAATATGCGTTGCCCAGAAAAGAATGAGTGCACATTTTAGGGTAGGCCAAACAACTTCGAATTGTAACCCTGGAGTTTAGTTACAGCTACTTGAATTTGAGTGGGATGTTACCAGTGAATATTCTTGTAAGAATGCAAAGGGATGTTTTTAAACAGAATGAACAAAGCTTTGATCTCCTGTATAATCAGAATAATTAGATCTCCAGAGGGGTTGCTGCTGCTGCTGCTGTTTGTTTATGTTCAGAGATTTCCGTTTCCTGACTTGGAGAATAATTCATGTGCAGTTTCCTTGGAGGTCTTTTCGGAGTGCTGACCAGATTCCATCTTTCTTGCCTTGAGAAGCTTTTAAGTGATCTAGCTATATCCAAATACAATTAACCATTTGTTTTTCCTGTTATTATATTTGCCTGAAAGTTAACTTGCATGATTTATAGATTTATTTTTATGTCAAAGAGATTCAATCACTGCTGATTTCTTTTTCGTAGAATGATCGTTTCGCTGTGCAGCGCCGCCTAGTGCACAGACCTGCTGCTGCATCCAGGGACAGCTGCGACACTTGGCACGGCTGGGGGAGATGAGGAGCCTTTCCCGGATAGCTCATGGCAAACAACTTGGTTACTCATCTCTTGAGAAAAAGAAGCTTTTTTTATTTCCAGCTTTCCTTCTCCAACACACGTGTAGGTTTTGCCTCCTCCTGACTTTAAATTCATTCCTAGCTTAAGTATAGTCTACTCTTACTTTCTTGGTAATCTGTATAATTGTTGCAGCGCCATTATACTACTACCTATTCATGCTTAATGTGTTATTTTTCTTCAGCACAAGTCCATGGTTGCTGTTTGCAATATAGGAGGCCACAAACTGGAACCTCACATTTCCAAGGTTTGTATTTCCAAACACCAGATTTTTGCCACATGGAATGCTTTTTCACATAGTCATTTCTCTCTGTTTATGGAAATGAGGTATGTATACAAAGAAAGTAATTTTGAATTTGAGTGTAATGTAACCTTTTCTCTTTTTTTCCCCCTTAAGTAGTAAAGTAAAGATGTAAGGGGTCCAAATCTGCTGTTATAACTGTTTTTGCAAAGTTCCAGAGGAACTTTCAGAGGAACCAAGCTCAAAATTATTAATTTCATGCATTTTTAATTACTGGACTCACTGTTTTGCAGGGTTTGTACCATTTCTATCAGTGGTCTCATTTAAATTATGAAACTTTTTAAAATAATAGTTATTCAGCATCAGTACCATCAGCAGAAACAGATCTTTAGTGTGAAAATCCTTCATTTTAGGGTTTTGTAGAGATTACTGAAGAAGCTGTCTGTAAATCATTTTTTGTTACAAAGAAATCACAAATCAACGGGGAGAAGTTTCTTTATAAATGAGGTTCTGTGTTCAGTCAGTTTAGTCTATGCACAGTAGTTTACAGACAGTTACGAAAATAAATGGCCCTTTTACACTTGATGAAGTAGACAGGTACTCTTTTCAAAAAATATTAATTAACTAAAAAGCAGTCTCTGCAGTGGCTCTGCCTCTAAGTATACATAGTAATTCAGAGTGACTATTTATTTAACAGGAGTGGCTATCTAGTGATGGAGGCAATTGTTTTCAATTATTAAATCTTGAAGATGAAAAAATTGTAAAAGCAAATATGTGTGTACAGTCATTCAGTCACCTTCATGAGTGATAAGGGAAGCTTTTTCTTCCCTAAGGCAGGTGCAGAATTTAAATCTCCTTTTGCCATGAAGCACGGCATGACAGCTACATAAAAAAGCTCCTGCATTAGCCAGTCTTCACACATACTTTGTTAATGCTGTTTTACCATGAACATGTTCTCTACAGAAACATAAATTCTTCCTGTTAATAAGTTCTGAGTGAAGTTCCAGGTTAGAATATTTGATAAAGAGACAAGATTTGTAGAAAGCAGCAGTAATATGCTTTATTAGTTGTGTAGTTGGCAGAATCAAGCACAATCCTTCACCTAGTTGAAGAGCAGCATGCTCCGAGCAAAGTATTGCAGTGATACCAACACACAAGCAAGGAAAGTGTAGTCTGTGACCATGCTAAGCATGAGCAGTCATGCTTCATTACTTGCTGAGCGGTCATCAAAGGACATAGCAAGCTCATCAGTCATATACCATATATTCCTTGTTCATCTGCTACAGAATGCAGATGGCTGTAATTAAATAACTCATGTATTGTCACTGTATGGATTGAATCTTGACAGAGAGACTGTCCTTTCTCCCCTTCCATTTGTTGTAGTGTGCTAAAAATAACATATTAGGATAACATTGGCTTATATAGATGATATCAGGAAAGTATAGATTTAATTCAGCTGTCTTTTAATTAATCTCTTCACTCGACAAAAAACAGCCTGTATAAGGAGAGACCTCTTTACAAGTCACTTTCTATGACAGAACAGTGATTCACCAATTCAAGAGCATTAATTAAACATTAATTAAATGTTAAAAATGTTAAAAAACATTAATTGAATGTTTTGGTACTATATTTTGCCATGAAGGAGAATAAAATGTGTCATTATTTTTGTGTGGTGAATGTTCTGTGAGAATCAAAATCTATTTGGCTCACTTCTCCTCTGCTATAATAAGAAACCTATCAAGTTCAACGTACATACATAAATTTCACTGAGGGGGTATATGCTAATGCTTTAGGAAGAAGGAAATTGTGTATAAAAGTTTATTGAAATCAATGGGAATTTCACCATTATTTTTGCTGTGCTTTGAGTTGAGACCTACATTTTCCAATCTATAGATAAGTATACAGATACAAAGCCCTTTATTCTTGTAAAATCTTCTTGAATTTATTAGATGTCAGTATCCACTCCAATAACCACTGCAGGATAATGTACATGGTATCTTTTCAGGTATCTTAGGAAAAAACATTCTATTTTGTTAACTTCTCAATTTGCTCTGAAAAGATTCTTTTCTTCCCCTTGCTAATTTGCTCTGAAAGTATTTCTTTAGGTGTATGCCAAAGCAAGAGATCTGATTGAAGTACTGAACCTCAATTCTACTCTGTATCATCTTAAGCAGCATAACTTTTGTCTTCTCTTCATGTGATCATTTATTTCTAATTTGTTGCCTGTATTTCAGTTTTGTACATTTGGAAACATATGCCAAGTCTGAGACTAACAGTAAGTATTGTCAGTTTGTACTGTGATCATTTAGGAGCTTTGCATCTAGCTCTTTTGAGTAAGTCAAAGTCTGATGGGCTGGAAATAAAGAAGCTAAATGTTTTAAAATCAGTGGAGGTCAGCTGTCAAAAAATTCAAATAAGGGTTGTAAAATATCTTTTAAATCTGCAAGGAACAGTTTACTTGTCATTGTACACAACTTCAAGAAGATTTGATTTCTGCAAGGAAATTGAATCAAAAATATCCTTATTGTATGAAGAAATGCCAGGCCATTGGATATATACAGCTGTATGTACATTTTAAATGTATAAGCTGGACTGTGTGACAACAGTAATGCAGTCAGAGTAAAATCCAGGTAAGAGATAACTATGAATCCTGTAGTACCAGTCCCCATTCTACCACAAAGAGACTGATTTGACCTCTGTATTTATAGCCCCTCTTCAGTTCCCTACAAACTGATTGTGCTTGAAAAGGCTTTTTCATCCAGCCCGTGTGGCCAGGTTACACTTGCCTGGTGCAGAGGGCTTTGAGTGTTCACCTCATCCTTGGAACACAGCTCAGTGTTGCTGCATACGCAGACAGTACTGTATATGAAAAAATACATTTCTGACTTACACCTTTTCACTTACCCACACTGAATTTCACCTGCCCTCTTATAATCAGTCACATGATACCATGACATCCCTCTGCAACTCTACATAGTCAGACACAGTCTGTACTGTGCTTAGAATCATTAGTGACATTCATCACCTTATTTTTCCTTCCTTTCCAATTCAGTTTTGAATAATTTGAAAACATACAGAATGCAAAGACTGGGGTACTCTACAAGTCACCTCCCTCCCATGAGATGCAGTGCTGTACTACCTGTACTGGCATAGGTAAATCCTCTTTGCATACTTTGTTCCTGACCATTAGTGTTCTGCTGACAGTGGCATCATCAGAATATTATACCTGCTGAATCAATTTACATAGTACCAGCCATCATCCAGTAATACAATCCTTTTGTACCATTTACTATTCATTTTTGCTGACCATTTAAATGATCAGTAAGAAAATGTTCTAAAAGAATACCTTGGATGCTATTTAGAGATTTTTGACAGCAGTCACACAATCCAGATAGTCCTTTGCTGTAAAAAAGAAATACTTACGGTATTATAGATTCTACCATTTGAGATCAAATAAAGGAAACTTTGAAAAGGATACCTATTCTATGGACAACATGTCCATTACAAGGTGAAGAAACAGCCTCTTTTATAAAAACTACGCATTTTCATTATTTCCAATTGACAAGAGCTTTTATTATTGGATTATGTTGCATCAAAATAAATTTACATATAATAGTAGAAATTGAGAATAAATAACAATCTTTTTTTGGACCTTTTAGGAAGTAAACAAATTATTTGACCATGTATTGTGCCCATGATATATCACTGAGCAGCAAATAGTATTTTTTGAACATAGTTCAACTAGAAGGAAAGGCAGTATCAAGAGCTCAAAAATTCACAACCTCTATGAAGGCCAAGTGATACAGTACTGGTAAGATGAGGATACTCAATATGCTAGTATGTAATACTTTCAAACGGTAAAAAGGAAAAGGGTGTTGGCCAAATACTTCATAGCTTCTATTTTTTCTTTTTTGATATGTTGTTTTAGAAGTTATGAGCAAATAATAAATGTTCTAACAGACGTGAAAATTCACAATTTGATTGTGGAAGTATGGTCAAATATGACATTCTTTATCAATATTTACTTTTTCAGCTTTTCCAAAACAGATCCACCAGTAGTAATTCTGATTCACCAAAGCACCTCTGCTTTGAAAGAAACAAGTTCTGAAAGCAAGGGCACAGCCTTTTTAGCACAAACTATTGGGTCTGCCTTTAGCTCAGTATTGATGACATCAATATCACTATTTCTTGTTCCTAAGATTCATAGATTCCTTAGTGTTCTGGTTTAGGAATGGTGCTCTCCAGTTTAGTGCTCCCACTGAGACTCTCCAAACCAGGCTGCCGTTCACTCACTTCCCCTTCCCCTCCTTCCTGTGGAGTGCTGAAGAGGAGGATTAGGGGCACAAAAGGAGAAGATCACAGGTTGAGAGAACAATTTACTGGGAACAGCAATGAGATAAGAAAACAACCAGTAACAGCAGCAGTATTAAGAACAAAAGACTCCCTTCCCCCATACCCAGAAAATTACATGAAGCATTCTAGAATAACCTCCATGTCCTAGGCTGTGCCCTCTCTACTGCAAAAATGAACCCTGTCCTGGCTGGAACCAGGACACTTAGTCACCTACATGATTCATACAGAACTCTGGAAAAATCAGGAGTTTTTTTCCTGGATGAGCCCAAGAAAAAATAGATGCCATATGTAACAGACAGTGTCTTACTTCTTGGGTATTTATGCAACTCAGCCTGAACAAAATAGTTCTGTTTTCAGTCTTAAAGTTGTATATTATTGTTATTTCTGTTGCTGTTACTATTTTATCAGAAGATTTCAGACACACACAACAAGAAACAGAAAGTTACATAGCATCAGTGAGTATAGTAGATTGTTAATACCAAAACTACCTGAGAAAATCTCTTAGGTTATCACCACTTCTTATAATCTATTGTATCTGCTGACAAAATCAGTTTGACAGGCATTGTAAAAGATGTCAGTCAGTCCTGAGAGATTTGTATCCTTAGCTACCCCTTTCTTGGAAATCATTTGAACTTGTCTCAGAAGCTGCATATTTTCAATAGGTAGACACTCTATGGTTTCTACTTATCTTCTTGTTTATTAGATAAGTATTTCTCTTCCACAAGAGTTCCTTGAAATTGCAATCATAGACCTGTGTGATGTGATTCTTCAAGTGTGTCCACTGTTAAACTGATGTATTTTCTCCTTCTCTCTGGCTGTATCAGGTTTTTTTATATATTCCAAATTTTTAGAGGTAGGTGCAAGCATGAATAAACATGGAGGGGAGATAGGGCTTTCAATCCCACACTGCATTTTCATGGAAACTTTGCTTAGCAGCATTTACTGCAGTCAGTGATAAATCAACAGAGCAAAAATTTGGTGGTCTTTTAACACTATTTCTCCACCACACTCTCTCTTTCATAATGTTCACATAACCTAAACTTCTTTGTAACATTCTAAAGGTCTGGGGTTTTTAAAAGAAATTTTGCCATTTAAAAGCAACAAATTCCCACATCTTTTGTCTTCCCCAAACCACAAATCTATGTAGAAATGGTTTCTCTGTACATTTCAGGTGTCATTGTATAGAAATTTTTTCCGTTCTTTGCTGTCTTTGCTGACCTATTTAAGGATCAGGCAATGTCAGCTGAAATGTATGCACCACCTTGCGTGAATGTGTGCTCCAAAACAGCTCTCTCAGATGTCACAGGATACTTTACTGTGCATTTTAGCAAAGAAAAAACACTTCTGCTGCTTTTTATGAGTACTCCCATAAGAAGGAGAGATTGTGGAACTGTGTTCTGTGTGTATGTGCATGCAGATATCCTAGCTATGTCTATGCATAGAGACAGACTATAAACAGTTTTAGTGTGGCTTCTTAGTTTGAATTTGATACAGCTGTTTCGCTTACTGAACAGCTCAGGACCTTCTGCCAATAACTGTGGCAATAGCTGCAGAATATGTATGGACAAGGCTATATGGATTCTATTTGCTAGAAAGAAGGTAAGTAATTCCTCTTTGTCTTTTTCAGCAGACAGGCAAAGGACATACAATCACAGAATCTAAGCCTGTCCCACCAGCTGGTAGCATTATAAGGACCTGCTTTCAAGTATTGTTTCATCTGTGCAGGCCACTTGGCATCCACATCTAGTATTTGCCTGTTTGCTTTGACTGCAGAAATTTTTTCTTTAAAATTTTTAGAAATAGTAGGAAAGACTCACACTTTTTACTTAGGGAATTATCCAAGACAATAAGGAAATTATAGTTCTTGTTGTTATTGGCCAGTTGGAGCAGCTCTGGTAGTCGCAGACTTCTCGCTGGGACATTGTTCACATTATTTATCCTCTGTGATTGTAACTGTTCCGGAGAAGTTTCCCATTGAATCTGAGGAGAACAGTCCCTGCATAAATATATGTTAACTATTATGAAGGGTTTAGAGGACACTGGTATTGCATTCTACCTTTCTAATCCCAGTAAGATGCAGATCCATTTGAAGCTTAATTAATTAATTAATTAATTAACAAATTAATTAATTTGTTACAGTAAAGGGGGCATTAATATATGTTTCCTCTTATTTCAAGCTGTGAATTGTGGCCCTGTATTGCAATACCACTGTTTCCTATTCACAATAAGCCCACCACTTCTTTGGACGCTTCATTTGAAATGCACGTTCCAGTGTTTTACATCTCTGACAATTAGTAGCAGCTCCCAGATCACAGCTTCTCAGTTCACAAGTAAGCAGGACTCAAAAGATCCTACACCTTATAGATGCAAAATTTACTTCTTGGCAGCTTGTCAGAGCCCAATACTCCCTGACCAGGTGATTTTAGATAATCCACATGAGGAGCGTTTAATATCAAATTTACTTATTTGGTATGGTTGGCATTACATGGCAGCTCAACTTAGCAGAGTGATGCAGCAATCAATTGAAATCACAGCACATGCATAATATAGCAGTTGCAATATTCAGCTGTAGTTAAATCTCTGTTCTAATGTGATTCTCAATACTGGTCCCTGTATGCTCACTGTCATGACACGGCATCCCCAGTTACCTGGAACGAATAAATAGATGGAAGCCAGCTCAAGCCTGTTAATCCTTTCAAAATTTATCATGTGTCCAATTTTTATGCTTTATGTTGTGCCGAGCTACCTATGCACTGCCCCACCACCTCCACCCCCAACCCCCAGTGTGGGTCTGGCTGGCTCACAAAGACATTGCTCTTTGTTAATAGTCTTGGAACCTGATGATTCACAGATGCAACTGTCTGTAACTAAAACCAAGGGTACTGTCCAGTTTACCTGGTATCGAAGTAAGTTCCGCTTCCTTCGTATTACATTATTCCCTGAACTCACTGGGGTTTGCCCTTCTTTGACCTCTCCTCCAGTGCAGGGGTATGTGGGTTGGTTACACAGCTGAACTGCCAAAACCCCTGCTGAGTCCAGCAGTTAGTGCGTTTTGGTACTGTGCATGGCTTTGCCTTCCTTGACCAACAGTAAGGCTTACAGAAGTCCTCGCTGAATAATGCCACTACACAGCCCAGGATGCCACAAGCAGTCTGGTCTTGTTGTGAACAGCAAGGGATGTCAGAAGCTGTTGCTCTGTGAGTAGCAGCTCCTGCCTCACATTTCTGCTGAGCTTGTAACCTAAGCTTTTAAACTCATAACAATTTGTATTTAAATGCATAAACATTTCCCATTTATTTCAATCATGCATATAAATGTGGTTATAGCTGTCTATAAATAAATAGACCCTTAATTTTTTTTCTTATTTGTGATACGCTTTGAACATTGTTGTATAATCATTTCAGAAATCACTATAGTAATTAGTAGTCACTATAGAGGCATCTGGATCTGGTGCTGGGTGATACGGTTTAGTGGTTTAGGGGTTAGAGTGATAGTGCTGGGTTTACAGCTGAAATTCATGATCTTAAAGGCTTCTTCCAACCTTGACGATCTATGATTCTATAGTATATTAAGATGTTGTCAACTACAAGGGGATTATTAGCACTTCAAAATCTTTTATGAGCTCAATACCTCATTTTACTTACTGTTTATTCTGCTATTTCTTGCTCCTTTTTTAATTGCTTCTTTTTCTCTTGAGTTTTTGCTTACTCCTTCTACTTCACCTTCCTGAGGCAACAGTCCCTTTCAGCTAATCTCTACTCCTTGGGCATAACTTGTACTCAACTTTTCCCCATGACTTTGTTTGAGGCAGAGGCCCCTCAGATTTTGTCTCTTTCAGAAGGAAGCTCAGACTCTTTTTATACTGCTCTTACTGAAAGCTGATTTCCATACCTACCAATACTACAAGTCTAGTAAATTTGTACCATTCTTATCTTCTGTCAACTCATAGTCCTGATGAGGTTCAAAAGAACATGGCTGTAAACAACCCTTTCCAGCGAGGTAACCGTTCCTATTCCATGTGGACACAGTTACTGCCCCTCACTCACATACACAACTTCTTAAATAGCTGGTGCTTAGCAGATCACCGAATAGGTCAGATTAATAGAATAGAAGCAAAGGAAATGTAAGTAACAGAGATCAGTACATAAATAGAATCTTACTCTAACAAAACAATGTGTATGGTTTGATAATTATTTTAATTGTGTGAAAAAAAATGTGGATTTTGGTGGGATATGTCTTGTAAAGCAAGTTATTTCTATTGGTAAAAATTTGCATGATAAAATTGTTTAGAAGGAGATTGCCTTAATCACTAAGATAAACATCTCCCACCCAGACTTGAAAGGGGTAATTCTGCAGTAAATGGCCTTCACTAGTTAGAGTTTACCCTGAGTGACCATTTGTTGAAAAGACAAGCATGTGGTAATGGTATTAGTGGTGTTCAAATCATTAAGGAAATTAGCATCTAGATACTAAAACTTAACATTCTAAATAAGGAGGAAAAGATACTTCAAAGACATCTTTCCTAAAGATTACAGCATTTATGAATGCAGGTCCCTTTAGGAAATTTGCAAAATTTATGCTCTTAGATCCCAAAGAACACCTTTGAAAATCCCAGCTCTCAGAGGAGACAAAATCCTGTCCCATGCATCTGATGTGATGTGAGCTACACTTAACCTGTCTGGGGAGGCAGGAAGGAATTCAAGGTGTTCTTGACACAGCAGTTCTTTATCCTACGCTGAGCAAGCACCCTGCTGATGATCAGAGAGTAACACCAGGGTTTATAGCTGATCATGATGGGAGTAGGTGACCTATCAAGATACTTATATAGTCTGCATATCCTTCAAGAATGCTAAAATCTTCATAGTCAGTTTATTAGTTTCAGGCCCAGTCATTAGTTTCAGTAATACCTGTCTGACCTTTCTGCCTCAAAGGAAAAGCAAGCAACTGTGCTGCTGCCACTGATGCTTGTCTTCTCTACAAATGTACTGCTAGTCTTGCATTGATTGCTGTGGCTGGAATTCTGGCTGGAATTGTTCCCTCCCATAGCTACCTGATGAGTCCATCCTCTGCATATAAGCTCTTCATTCTGTGTTCTCACACTGCACAATGACTTTGTATCCTAATTGTTGAACTCTGATCTTGAGACTATTGTTATTAGTCACTGGAGTAGGAAATCCAAACCAGTTCCAGCCATCAGCCAGGAACTTAGGACACTCTTCCTGCCGCAGTGTTACAGGTCGAACCACCATGCTTCCTCACACATGCTGCGTTTCTGGCTTCATTTCCCTGTGTAAATGCCTAAGAGCAGGTATTTCTGTACAAGGAAAGAGGGACACAGCAACATCCTCACCCAGCTTTATAAGCTAACAGTCAGGATTATTTCTTGAGAAAAGGGTTTGGGCTCAGGCTGTGGAGGAAGCTGAACACAGGGCTTTGTACTTTCTGGGTGAGTGCTCTGACTAGTAGAATTGTACTGCCAACAACCAGCACACCCAACAACAGCTGGCCTTGGAAAACTAAAGTAGCTACACACACATTTTAGAACTGAAAAGGGGCACCTAAGATTCCTTTCACCTAACTGCAGGTGCCAACTAGACAGATCTCCTTAGGAAATTGATGTGCCACTCCACTTACATTTGGATCCTTATTAGCTTATGTGGGAGCTGGGAAGTTACTTGCATAGGCCACAGCAGGCTTGGTGATGCTCATATAAATGTTGAAAAAACACAATTACAAAGGCAATGGTCACAAAAGGAAGCACAGGAAATTCCATTTAAACATAAGAAAAAACTATTTTACTGTGAGGATGCTTAAATACAACTTGGGGACTCTCCATCCTTGGAGATATTCAAAATCTAACTGGACAAGATCCAGAGCAGCCCTTTCTAGTGGATTCTATTTTGTGCAGGGGATTTAGACCAGGCAGTCTCCAGAAGTCCCTTCCAACTTCAATTATTCTGTGTTTCTGTGAACACTGAGAACTTGAAGGCCAAACAGAAAGGCAAACTCTGACCCCAGGCTCAGCTTTTTGTTCTTGAAACTCAGATAAATCCTATTTTTAGTACCCAAATCCTCACTGAGATCAAAGCAAAGAAAACCAGCTGTGAGAACTTCCTTTACACTTGCATGTATTTTCTTTCATGCATTAACATGGTTAAACTTTAAAAGAAATGTGTGTGGTATGGGGGTGGATGGGTGTGTGGGTGGATAGGGGCGTGTGGGTGTTAAAAAAGAAACAACAAAAAGAGGGAGGGAGCTGCATTGTAAGAAAGAATTAAACCCAAGGGCTGGAAAGCTCAGAGCAGTTGAAGCCAGAAAGGAAACTTTCAAATCTACACTTTGTACAGATTTTAAAGCGTGAAATAATTGGAGATGGAAGGACTACAGACAAAAAAAAAATGTTAAATATCCTTCCACAGTTACTTCTGTAACTTCAGCCAAACTGGCAAAGAAGCAATTACTGGTGTTGTGGAGGGAGTCTGCACAGTTATGATGAAGAAACTGTCCATATTCCATTCATATAGCTTTGAATGGAAGTGAGTTCTAGAGTTTGAATTCTTTTTTTTCCCTTTCCTTGTGATTTGCGTAAACTACAGAGAACTAAAGACATATCTTTGCTTTCTCGCTCAGTTTTACAGCTTACCTAATGCTCTAAGTGTGTTCAATAAACCTTGTTGTTGGCAATCAATCACTACTGGAAGGAAATGCAAAAGAGGACTGGGATTAAATGGATAGCTACACACTGGAATTCTCTGTTTGCAGCAAAGTCATTACATTTACAAAATGCATCCATTACAAGCCATTAAGAGAAAAAAAATTCATTCTGATCAATAGCTTTGCTTCCACATTTTTTTAATCTGAATGGTTGTTCAAATACAGCATTATTTTATTCTGAATAGTTTTGGAAAATGGGAGAGTTACATTTAGATTGAGTCAAAAAAAGTAATTATTTATTTTATGTAGTGTAAAAAAATAGTTATATAAAATTTTACTGAAATTCCCTGGTCATCTTTTCTCAGTCCTTAGATAGTATATTAATACATGTCAACAAAGCATTCCTCTATATAATGAAAACTCTTCAAAAATGTTATTCTTTATGAAACTTCAGGTAAAGGAAATGTCCCTCTTCTGGTTTTGGTTCAATCTTGTTACTTTATTATTATTTCTTATATTCTTTCATATCATCCTCTAAATAGTCAGTTTCTTTCTGGTCTGTTTGATTCCATAGAGACATGCATTTAATTACAAATATCTCATGAGATGTAGTTCAGAAGGATTGAAAGAAATCAAACTATAGGCATTGGGTGAAATCAATCTTTGTAAGAATGCCTTCTGATGGAATGGAACGACTTTGATACAGAAGGGAAGTCTTAGATGGGTAGTGGGACATTTGAAGAACTGAAAAATAATCTGAGAACTCTCTTATGCTGATTTGTCATAAGGAAAGGTTGTGAAATGAATCAGTTAAAGAAATAGTAAATGTCTGCCAGGGTATGGAAAGGTCATTCAAGAATTTTAAACATGAAATTCCTCACTTGAAAACTGTGGTGTTTAACCCAACATTTCAATCAATCAGGAGAACAGAAGATGACAGACATGTCACTAGTTCTTAAAAACTACTAATCTCAGGGGTTATCTGAGGAACTACAATACCTAAGGTCTGACTTTCATGGACAGCAAACTAAATTAAATTACTGTAAAATAGAACAAGTAGAAATTTGAGTAAATTAAAAGATGAAGGAACAATCAATATGGTGTTTGAGAAAGGATTTGCATAGCAAATGTAGCAATCATGAGGTTGAGCTGGTGATTTTTATGTATTTAGATTTGTAAAATGCTTCTTTGAGAAAGGTACCTCACTAAGAACTTTTGAAGAAATTAACCTCTCATGGAATGGGAGCAAGGATGATCCTTGGGCAAACAACTGGATGGGAGATCCAAAGAAATTATAATATTCCATAAATAATAAAGAAAATACAGTTCCACTGTATCTACTGTATCTAGCTGTCCAGATCCTGCTGGACAAGCTATTCACAAATGACAACATAAAGGTGTATACTGAAGCAGGAAAGTTTGCAAAGATAAAAAGTTCTGCAGCAAAGTCACAACTAAAGCAGACAGCAAGGATTTGAAAAAAGTTTTAACCAATGCTGAGCAGCCAGACAGTAAAACCTCTCATACAATGTATGCTTACCAAATTCAAACACAGGCACTTGAAAGAAAAATACAAAACAGAGAGCTCTTAGCTGTAACTACTCATGAAAGGATTTGGGAGTTATTTGAATAGGCAACACCATGCCCTGTGGCAAGAAAAGACAAACTGAACGTTACAATCATTTTTTCTCGTGAAAAGAATACAGAACAAACTAGGAAACATCATGATGCTGTTGTACCAACCTTGAATCTCAAATACATGCACTTCCGGTTATTGATCGCCAAGACCAGTGTAGAAGCACTAGATAAGATACGGGTAAGTTAAGCAGTAGGAATCAGAAATAGTGAATAGGTTCTATTCAAGGGAAACTGAATAGCACATTTCTTCATGGAAAAAAGATGAAGAGAGGTGTAGAGAACATAAAATCAGTGGTATAACTGTGGTGATCCATTATTTCTCAGAAGCACAAAAGCTGTATAGAAATTTGAAACAAACAAAAGGAAACACTTTCTTTTACACATCATTTAGTTGCACAGAACGCTGAAACAGATGGACTTTTGATCTGACCATTGTGGCAGTTCTTACCATCTTGTGACTGACACTTTTTTCTGACTGTGTTCAGTGACATGTTGGGGCAACATCAGTTGAGCAATATGAGAAGCTCAGTATAAAAATAACATCCTTTTCAAAGTATTTTTTCCATTTGTATCTACCAACCCTCTCTACTGTGACAGGCATTGCCAATAGCTAAAAATATGCAAGCACATAAATAACATCAGCACCAATCGTGTGGCAGTAATCTGCTTGCACCATACTTGTCCACATCATATCTCTTACCAGTTTTACCAATTCATAATTGGCAACTGCTTCTCCCAAGCACTCTGGTAAAACTATGGCCTTGCCACATACACTGAAAACTAAAAAAATCAGGCTTTGTTACATTAAATGTAGAACTATCAACTCTTCAAAGACATGTCAATAAGTACACTCTAAGGCCACTCCTAACAGAAAGAGGAATCAATGAACTGCTCTTCTGATCATTACTGTAGGAGCATTACAGAAGGAGAAAGCCAGTTTTGAAATGAGTGGTTCCAAGATAAACAAATTCGAACAAGTCTCTTTATACCTTTACACTAGATTAGTAGTCAGGAGGAGTGTCGCCGGGGGTCCAGTGCTGCTCAGCACTGGTACGCCGTGACCTTCCTAGAGAGAGCGTCCCGCAGGGAGCAGCCCTTCCAGGGGCACTGGCAGGCCTCCCTGGGCAACAGGTGATTTCAGCAAGTGTAGCAATCTCTCAGCTACAAGTGATTCCAGCTCTTGTGATTCAGCTCTTTGTGAAATCACCCAAGGCAAACTCGGGGACAGAGACAGGAGCCTTGTATGGCAGTTCCACAGAGGTAGCCTTTATTGTCCAACCACCCTGCGAAGGGGAGGCCAGGGACGAGAACTCCCTGATGTCAGGGGTATAAGCAGGGGTTTATATGGGAAAAAACAGGGGGTGGGGTGGAAACCCATTAGCCAACAGGGTACAGGCTATTACCATGCAGAAACAAGGCATGTTGGGAAGTCACCATGACCCAGGAAGGTTGCTTATCTCTGGCTCCTCCAGGGGAGTGCAAAAAGGTTCCTACCTTGAGGGCTCACAGCCCTCCACAGAGGAGCAAATTTTGCAATGCAGATATATCTGTCAGTGCAAACATGGTATTTACTGCATTCTTTTAAATGGCTATCTTTGCTTTGGAAGTTACTAATTTATATTCACAACACAGCTATCTATACGGTAAATCTACAACAACTGTGATTATCCCAGAAACCTCGTGTACCTTTGTGATATGGTAGCATGTATTATAACACAGAAGAGTGGCAGCATATGTAGGAAATCAATTCATTGCATTCCTCCAGTTCCAGTGACTGCTGAACTGTGGCTACAGAAAGATACAAAAGATGAAAATGGTTTTCCTCTCCTCAAAGTACTGCTGGTAAGAAAGCTAAGTCACCATTAGGTGGTGCCTAGGAATTGATATAGAAAGAGAAGAACTTCCTACCTTGTGCATTCATTTTTGCAAAAGAACCTTGAGCCTGTCTATTCTTTTGTGCACGTTTATCGGAAGAAATTGTCAACAACAGCCTACAAATTCCTTTAAGGAGAATGCACTGTGCAGAAATAAACCAACAGCAAAATCAGACACTAGATTGAAAAAGTGCATAAAATGAGCCTAGTTTTAATATATGCTAAAATATGCCTTTTTTTATTTAGGATGAATAAGTTAAACTGCTATTTTCCATGTAACCCTATGACCTCCTAGGGGGTTATTTTCAGTACAGTGTTTCGGAGGGGAAAAAAAATCCCTCAGGACTCCTAAGTTCTTCTGCTATGAAAGATCTGAACTGAGATAGCTGGAGGCAAGAAACAGCACAGTTCCCAACTCTGATACCATTCAATGTACTACTATTAGAAAGTGCCATTTAATTGTCATTCCAAAAACATCTCCTCTTTATATGGCTGAGGTCTTGTTTTGCTAACAAGTTTTTGTTTCATTTTGTGAAATGCATGGATTTGAGTTTAAACTACTATAAAATTGCATAGTATGTGCTGTGCTTAAAATGCAATTCATTAACAAAACTTGTATCTCCTATTAAACTCATATTTCTGATTTTCCCCCATACTGTTACTTTTCCCATGTCCATGCCTTCACCATAGTTTGTGGCTACAGTGGATTCTCTATACAGTTATTTTGCAATATTATCAGGGATCTTTTTTCCCCCTTGCCACCCCTCATGCCTACGAAGAGGCTATACTGAACTAAATGACAAGGTTCTGTGCTGGAATCCTCAAAAAAAAATATTGTTCTCAAGTTTCCTTCCTGGGAAACTTGAGAACAATATTTGCAACGTGAAGAAGAAGAGCACCACACATGGGATAAACCAGAGGCTGATACATGCTGATAGGGGAAGGCTTTCAAGGCAAGTATAAGACAGGAAAGAGAAGGATAGGAAAAAACCTCTGAAAATGTATTTGGCTTGAGGGGGAACCAAGTTGTGCAAGACTTTGCAAGCACAGAGATTAGTCCTATAGCAGGGAACATGGTACAGCAGAGATTTCAAACTAGTGCTAGCTATAAGCAGGATGGCAGGTGAGAACATAACCTAAGCACAACTCATTTGGGTGTGCTGAAAGGAATTGGGAGGAACACAGTAGAGATATAAAGAGGGCAGCTGTGTGAGTAAAGGAGGAAGGTGAGCTTGATTGGATCCATGGTTTCCTCAGTGAGAAGGTCAGGGAAGGGATTTAGTACTGGTCCGTGTCATATATAAAAGGTAACAGGAAAGTATAAATCATAATCCCAATGATTTGGGATTATGAGAAGTGAGAAGCACAGAGGAAAGCAGGAAGGGATCAAGGTTTCAGCTTTACGGACTGGAATTAGTCTTGTTTTCCTTTATCTCTAGTTGCCCTAGAATACTCTCATGGCTGGAAAACACTGTAAGATCTTTAGGTGATCAAGGCTCTAGGATGGCTCTTCCAGGGGACCTCAGCAAATGTCAACTGGCAATTCTGTTGTCCCCATACAGGCACATTAAATTGAATGGCTATATTATACCACATATCTGAAACAGTAGAGAATGTCTTGACATCAGGGAACCTCAAACACCCATCTATCAGAGAGTAGATGTTTACAAGATTTTTTATGCAGAAGATTTCAGAAAATTTAAAATTCTCACCATACTCTTTTAGTCAGTATTAAACACAAACACATAGAACTGAGATATAGTCTTATAGATTATACATTCTCTCATTATTATTTTCTCAGGTTCTGTCACTAATGAAAGCCATAAGCATCACAAATAAATCCTGCATTTTAATTAGTTTATACAATTGTTAGTGAATATTTAGTATCTATTATTCTAATAATATAATAACTAATTTCTATACAGTGAAAAGCTGCAGTGATGGTTAATGAAATGGTATGCACTTACACTGTCTTTGTTAGCAATGTCCAAATGTGGTCCTAGTTGTATTTATTTAGGACTGTTTATTCTCCCTGTGGATTTAGTCCCACTGTCCTGCACCAGCCAGTGCACAGTAGAGCTGTATCACTGCAGTCACCCCACACTTCAACACACTGGGGCGTGAAAGCTGCCAGACCCCGTTTGCACCTCACTGCTCCAGACCTTACTGGCCCACACGCCATTCTCAACCTTCTTCCTCCTGCACATCCGCTGATAATCCTCACATGCCTCTAATGCCTTTGCCCATTAGTCACAGAAGTGTCTGACTTGAGAGCTCTGCTTTGAGGCCACCCACGCTCTGCAAGAGACCCTCGTAGCAGATTAGTACATTGGACTCTTAAGTTTGACTTCAGCATCGATGTCACCTTGCAGCACAGCATTCTATCACTTTCTTCAACGAGCTATGAAAAATGAACGATTTTTCTTGTTTTGATCATCCCACTTACTTGCTGGACTTCTTGCTCCTCAGTTCTCGTATTGGAGGGGACATTAAACAACTGACCCTTGCTGACTTTCTTCACGCCTTTCAAGATGTTAGAGATGTCTGCCAAATCCTATCTCGGGTGTGAGCCCAAATCCTATCTCTGGTGTCAGCCAGAAAGGAGGTAATATATATGGAAAAAGAGGAGACTAGGCTGGGAATGTAGAATCAGAGGAATTTTATGTTGCTCTTGAAGCAAACCCATTCCATAACAATTTAGGTTGTTTTTCCTAGGTAACAATAAGAGCAAAACCTCCAGTTTTGCATTTGGTCTACTTAGCTTTGCTTTTATCTGGAGAAGGGATGCAAAGTAAAGACAGTGCACATTTCCCTCCCTAAATGCTTGGCCTCTGTTACTGCAGAGCTCATCCACAGAGCCTGGTGTCAGGTTCTCACCTCTGCTTTGCTGGCTTCATATGCAAAATGGAAGATACTAGAGCCAACTATAATTAGTAAAGTAATCTCTCAAGTAGTTGGATGTACTCCCAATCTGTTTATATTACTTAGGTGCAACTTGCACCACAATCATTCCTGTTCTGTGCAAGTCTTGAATTATTTGCATCTCTAAGGCCATCATTGTCACAAACACTGAAGTGACTCATATTTTTTAAAACTGAAAAAAACAAACTTATATTTGAATTGCTGTCAGAACAATGGCTGATTCTAAATTACTTCCTTCAAAAAACTCATCTTCCTCCTTTTTTCAGGACATTTTTTCAGGTTTCTGACATATTTTTATATTTATTACACTTTATTACATACGGAAGTATTGTCACTTTCACTAGCTTTTGTCCAGGAACCTGATCCTAAATTTACACAGGTCTAGTCCAGTCATCCCAGATGACTGCTCCAATTGAAGTACCAACCGGCTGAGACTCTGTGTGTGTGTATGGATGAGCGTCCACCTACCTGTGTCCATGTGCTGCTGTCTTGTTCTGGTTCTGACAATGTCACTTCTCCACCCCTTTTGGCCTCTCTCCCTTTTCACTCTAAATCCGCCTGTGTAGTTCTTATTTACACAAACTAGAAACACCTTTAACAGTTCCCACACTCACCTCAGGATGTGCCTAAGGTAATGAGGAATTTATTTTAATGAGAGTATTGCAGCAGATAGTAATTTTTAGGTGATTAGGTAGAGATATATTAGAAAAATGGAGGTAGTTTTTACCCTTGTGGGTTTCTGATGGACTTTCAAATCTTCCTGGAAAAAGGGTTATGACGTGGATCTCATACTTCCTGACACTCTATCCATTGCCTTCTCAAAAGACCATCAAATGTGTGGGTCTAAGAGAAGCCTATTGTAGTCTGAGTTATGGATAAAGTACTGGAAACCTTATTTTAAAAAATACATGGGAGCAAAACTTAAGAATAGGAAGTCTGCCATAGAAAAAGGGAAAAGGAGGACTTAATAACTCTTACTAAAAATTTTACAAACACAGTCAATGGGCAAAATAATACATGTAAAAATAGAAATATGTACTGCATGAGGACAGCTAGCACAATTCAGATGTCTTGGAGTTCCCCTCTCAGAAGGCGGGGAGTTTTCACTGCTGGATAATAAATGACCCAGGCATGTTTTCTGCATCAGCAGTGCTTTGAAATTCTTCAGTCTTTTAATAATGAGGCCTATATATTTAGATAAAACGTAGCATTTCCAGAGAGGCATACAGGAATTCAAAACAAATACAGACCTTGCATGACTGTGCAGTTTCAGAGAACTCTTAAAAGGAAGCTCTGCTTGGAAGATAAGGGTCTTTTCAGTACTCTGAAAATTAAGATGACAATAGGAGTTGAAAGAAAAGAGATGACATTTCTGTTGAGGGGATTCATATGCACATTATATAGGAGGAAGAGCCACAGAATCTTAACTGCTGACCTTCACAGGTTCATGTTTGTGGTTCATGTACAAGAACGGGGCTACTGCTTCTCAGAGATCTGTGGCAGGATGTGAAAGCTCAGTAGCAGCATCTGAGACGTGATTCAGAGGGTATGGCTGCAAAACAGTGCGTGCTGCAGGATTCTGAGATTTTGTAGTGCAACAAATGGATCTGCAAAAAATTAAAGCTCTTCAGAGCAGTCCTTTCTGATCCTTATCAATTTCTTAAAATTTGTTAACTGTGAGGACACCAGAATTTTAAAATATGGCATTAAAGCTACTTTTATTCCTGATGTTACATTCTTTCACAGTGTGCTAGTTTACAGTATATCCAAAAGGCATATTATAGGATCTTACAGACACAGAGCAGTATCAGAAGTTTGTGTTGGGTTGCTTGTTTACTATGCAGCCTTGCTTCTTTCAGAGCTGCCTTTCTATTTATTCCCATGTATTTGGCTGTATCTAAAGGGTCCCATTTAGGAGGTGTAGGGCAGAGCACAACCAGGCTGCACCCTGGCTGCCTGAGCTGCTTATCCATCAGGTCTTGAACAAACACTGTTTACAGCTCAAAATTTTAAGTGAAAGTGTCATTGTTTGCCTTAAAAATGCAGCGCTTAACTGGGAAGCACTTATGAGCTCACAGACGTTTGTAAAGCTGGAATAAGCCAGAAGCAGCTGCCAGTAACCTTCCCAGCTGTCCTAAGCTAAGCCATTCCTTCTACATCAGCACCTTCAGTAAGTGAACCTGTCTGTTTCTCACCCTTATGTCCTCATCCATTTCTTCCCATTCTTCCAGGCTCTCTGAGTCATACACAGCTTTTATGCACAGAGAGTTTACATTGACTTTCTAAACATTACAAGAAATCCTAAATAGCATCAGTCCTACTCTTGATTTCTCACAATCATCTAGGATCATCTCCACTGATCAATAATTCCTTTTGAGCTATGCCAGTCACCTCAAATCTGACCCATGCAATGTGAGCTTTCTTCACAGAATACATAGTTGACTTTCCAGAAAAATACCTGAGAACTATCCATGTATATTATATCTGCACCATTACCCTTATGAGCAACTTTCTAATTTAACAATAAATTAAACATTTTTCTCCCTAAAGCCACATGAGCTGCTACTGCTGTATGCCCATCTTGTAATTCTTTATTGCATTCTGTGTGAGCATTTATTGTCTGTGACTGATGTCAGATAAATCAGTCTACTATTATCTGGGTTCTCACTTGTCCAATTTGAATACTTATAGTCAGTCTCCATGTCTTGTGGAATTTCTGCAATAATTTAGGCTTTATTAAAAGTTAATAAGGTTTCATGCTTCCTGATACCACACATGCAAGCCTCTTTAGGACTCAAATTCAAGTTCTTTAGGACATGCATACTTGAATATGTCTCTCTCTAAGAAAACTTGTTTAATATCCTTCTCAATAATGACCAGGAAAGCACTTAGTCATCATCATATGATACAATTACATCACACATTCTTTCAAGTATAGAACAAATTTATTTATTAAACAATTCTTTTTTTTTTTGTATAAATATCAACATTTTTAAAAATCTTGATAGAATAGCCTTATAATAGTTAAGATTTAGGAAACATGAGCTGTTCCAAAAACTACCAACCATGCATATTTCTTGCCATTCTTATCCATTTTTTCTGTGCTTCATAACTTGTAATGATTGCTAGATTTGTTTTTTGTCTGCTATATGTATTTATTTCAAACTGCTGTTTGCTTCCCCACTAAACTAGAAACATATTTTTTCTCAATCTCCCCTCTTTCTTGATCACAATATTCTAACTCCTTTACAGACATCTTCTTCTTTATAGACTCCCCCTATAATGATAATTTTTCCATATATTTTTTTCTTTTCACTCAGTCATTCATTTTCCACAGCTTTTTGGGGCATAAGTCAGAATATATGCCTTGGGAACAAGAAGACATAGTGAGTGTGTCCGTGTGTGTGTAGTATGGATTGTAACCTTGTTTGCACATACTGAATATAGCCACAACTATATACTCAGGCAAGCGCAGACTTTCATTCTAGCAAAAATCTTCACCATAATAAATTTTGAAGTTGTTAGTTTCCCTAACACAATTTTTTTGGTCAGAAAATAGTTAGCTAGGAGTTTTAGGAGCTCTAATAATGCCTTGGTACATAGGACCAAAGTTATATGTGTGACCTGAAGTTCTTCATAATAACAATGCAATTTTCTTTCCCAAAATTATTTTTAGACACCGAAAGAAGTCTTGTCTGCTGTACAAGAAAGTAGCTCTCTATGGTAAACCCAGTTTAGACTTATTCCTATTACCTTGATCCATGTGTAGTTACTTTCCTAGGAATATGAAAGTTTAAAACTGTATTCAGTACTCCATCTCATCATTATTACTCAATTCCTGGTGGGCCAAAGTTTCTGTCAGGGCTCGGTCCTTTATTATTTAGGTTTAGGAACTAAAGGGGCCTAAACCTTTTAACTCAGTTAATAGCAGCCTCTCATGATGCCTGAAGATATTTCCTTCTGGACACAAACTGTCAAACTGCTAGAAATGGACAGAAGGAATTGAGGTGTGACCTGACAGACTTGCTTTCTAACTCAATACTCCAAGAAAAATAAACGGAATGTTTCTTTCTTTCACAATGTTTCTTACTTTCCAGCGTGGGAAGTTGCTCTCAATGCCCAACCTTTTCTTCTGGAATGACTGGGGTAGAAATGTTTGAAAAAATAAAACCCCTTGCCAAATATAATGGGAATTGCGTTCAAACCTGACAAGTTGGCACTATTGTTGGACTGAGCATTGTTCAGACTGCTATCAAAATAACACAAGGCCCATTAAAAGAAGATGAGCCCAACAGTTTCATAAAGCAAACTATGCAAACTGAAATCTGATTAAGTTCTTGTTTTCAATTAACAAAAAAAAAAAAAAATCAAAACTGCAGTGAGCAGTGTGGTCTCTACTTAATCTAATGGCCACAAGAGGGTACAATTTGTAAATGGTACACGAATATAACCATCCTACAGAGTTTTCTCTAAGTGACATCAATCTTTTCTGAAGTCACAAAAATCCCTCTCCAGACTGGCCTAAGAGAAATTTTAGCACAGCAGCTGCTCAGGAACATCCCCTCAAGAGCTGCCCAGGGCACCAAAGGAAGGTGACGAGCATCTTTCTGTGCACATGCTGTGTGGTGGTTCCCCTTCAGCCGGGCCCACAATCCACACTTCTCAGACATCTGAATCTCTTCAAACCTGTCGCTGCTTTAGCCAAGCTGAGAACCATGCTGAGAACAACACGCACAACATACTTTCAGTTACATCATAGGCACTCAAACAACACCCTTGAAGACTCTTGTATTCTTAACCAGCCCTTGGGCATCAGAGCAAAGGCCAAATGGCTTTAACTGGGCACATAAGGAATCACAGAATATTCTGATTTGGCAGGGATCCATCAGGATCATCAAATCCAACTCCTGGCCCTGCACAGGACACCCCAAGGGTCACAACATGTGCCTGAGAGCATTGTCCAAACACCTCTTGAGCTCTGTCAGGCTGGTGCTGTGACCCTGGGGTGCTTGTTCAGGAAATCGGCTATCAATCCTGGAACGAAACACTGTCTTTCTCACAGGGCAAACAAAATAGAAGATGGACAAAGGAAAACAGGGCTTGACTAGAGGCTTCCTTGTGACACAATTAATTCTGAGGTGAAAGCTGCAAATCTGTGGTTTTGTCTCAAACCACCCGGACTATAACTCGCTTTGATAAACAAGTATCAGTACTTCTTCGAAAGCATAAAATAACAGAGTATATATTGCAGTGAGCTCCTATGTACACTGTGTATCTAGAATGTACTGTGAAATGGACTCTCTTCTGCAGTGGTGCTGGTGGGGTCCCAAATGCACCAGTGTTTTCACATATTTTAGGGAAATCTGTCAAACATATGCTCAGATGTTGGCAGCAGTGGCAGAAGCAGAGCCTCGACAGCTTCTAAATGTTATTGGATTTGTTTGATCCCATCTACGACTGCGGAGATCCAACAGACATTCAACCAAAAGCTGTTTAACTTTGATCACTCGGCAAGGTGTGACAGGAGGGGGGAAAAAAAAAAAAAGTAAAGAAAAAGAACACCCCAGAGCCGGAGGCCGCCCGCGCCTCCCCCAGGCCGCGGTAACGGCGCGGCCACAGCCACGCGCGCGTCCCCCGCGCGGAGCCGCTGGCTCTTTAAATGCCGGCGGGCGGCCCGTGCCGCCGCTGGCTGGGAGACCCCGCGCCTCCAGTGAGAGGTGAAACCAAGATGGCGGCCGCGCAGTGAGTGAGGCGGAGCTGGGGCCGGAGGGAGCCGGGCCGCACCAGCCGCTGCCGCTCGCCCCCTCCCTCCGCAGGGCTTAGTGTTTCTCTGCCGGCTGGGCCGCCGAGCGCCTAGAAGCGCAGCGGCGTCGCAGGGCGCGCTGGGGAGTCGGGACTGAGCCGCCGCAGCACCGGGAGGAGGAGGAGGAGGAGGAAGAAGAACATGGCGGCGGAGTCAGGCTGGGAGTGAAGCCGCCGCCTGCGACCGGAGCCCATGGGGAAGATGGGGCGCTGAGCTCGGCTGGCCGTTCTCCCCGTCCCGGGACGGCAGTGTCTGCAGGCCCCGGGCAGCCCCGGTGGGAAGGAGGGCGGCTCCTTGGAGCCCCGCGCTGACGGACGGCGAGCGAGGGGCTTCGGGCCTGGGCAGCTGCTGCACAATAGAGCCGGGCTACAGGCCGGGGCGAGCGGCCCCTCTCCCGCCTGCCTCCCTTCCTCTGCTTCCCTCCGGCCTTACCAGCCTCCCCCCTGTTTTCCTCGGCAGGGCTCCGGCTTCCAGGAACGCCTGCTCCTGTCACGCTGGGCCGGCTGCTGTCCGCCGCGGCTTTCGCTACCGTGGATCCCTTTCTCCTCCGGGATCCCTTCACCGCTTCTCCTGCCCGCCCTTCGCCCTGCAGAGCCTCTCTCCTCTCTGCGGCTCTCCCTGCCTAGGCTTACTCGCCTTTTGTGAGCGTCTGACTGTACCTGAAGGACCAGCTCCCCTTTTCACATCTTCACCTCTTGTTTCCCCCTCTTCCCCAATCCTCTGTTAACCTCGATAATGAGGATCCTGTTGGGGCAGTGAAGAGGAGTACGAAGAGCTTGCTTGGCGTGCCCGTGTGGGGCTGCTCCCTTCTTTCCCGCTCCCCTCCCCTGAGGGGGGCCTGGCCCCCGACCAGCCTTTTGCTCCTCCAGCGATTGCAAGCCAGAGTGGTGGCTGCGGTGTGGCAGGCGGCAGGATGACGGACACCCGGCGGAGGGTGAAGGTGTACACGCTAAATGAGGACCGCCAGTGGGATGATCGAGGCACAGGGCATGTGTCCTCTTGCTACGTGGAAAGGCTCAAGGGCATGTCCCTGCTAGTCAGGGCAGAGAGTGATGGTAAGTGTGTACGGCTGAAGGTACAGTCTTTCCTCTGCCTACCCAGAAAAGGAACTGGGTGTAGCTTTTTGTCTGTTGCAAGTAGGCACTAACCAGGGTTCATTCGTGCTAGGCCAAGTGAAAGAAATAGAAGATTGCCATCAAGTGCAAGCATAGTAGGCACTTGGTTCATACTGTATACACAGTGTTGCATGCAAAATGCGTTCAGGTCTGGTTGTAAATCTTGCATGGGTTTGGCTATCCAGTGGTCTAGTTTCAGAACTGATCGCTGGATGTTTCTGGAAGCGATCCCCTCATGAAAGTTCTTGTTCAAAACTTAGATATTGGTTTTTAGTATTTGTTTTTAGGAAGTCCTTGGATGGCTAACACCCTTCTTTTTCCACCTGCCCTTTTCTTTGGTAGCTTTTAGAATTATGTAAGACGTTCTAACAGGTATCAACAGTTTTCAAGTACAGTTATGATAGCAAAGACAATACAATGGACAGAACCGCATTTGCAGAGATACCTTTTTCTTATTTTAATGGAATGGGAGTTCTCAGTCCTTCAGCAGTTCTAGGTCTTCCTGAAAATAAATTTAAAATTATGGATTATCAACTTCTTTCATGTTTTCTGGCAGCGTACGTCGGTAGTGTAAGTTGAGTGGTAATATCTAACCCTGTAGCTACATGTTTGGGCTAGTCTTGACTGTCGGTTAAGTGAGTTCATGACTGCTGTGATCAGAGATTTTAAAATATGTACTTTACAATATCAAGCTTGTACCATTTTGCTTTTAAAGTCTGTCAGTGCATGACTTACTACTTCATTAGATGTATAGCTACTGTATTTAGTGACTTGTAGATCTAGTTGAAGCTTGTGACTGTCAACAGACCTTGTAATCTTATTTATTAAGCTTTTTTTATTGTAGGAAGTAGAGTGAACAGCAACTTGAGAATCATTAATCCTTACTTTTGAGAAAGTTCTGACAAACTGTACAATATGTAATCTCCACAGCAAAGATCATAAACTGGTATGGAGGAATCAGTCATCTAAACAGGATTTTGGTAATTGAGCTTCTGATAAGCCCCCAGAGAGATCTTGTAGTTTCTTGATTTTACTTTAAAAGGTTAAACTGGTACCTGATTTTTATTTATTTTACAATGAGGAAGATGCATTTAAACCTTGAGCAGCTTCATAGTGCAAGAGAAAGCATTCAAAATGGAAATAGATTTAGTTTAATTTCAACATGAGGAGGGAATTAAGAAGGTTATCACTAAATTTTTAGGCTATTTTTTCCAGTATGTTTTGTCATAGATGCCATCCTGGCTGCCTACATGGCTGTTGGGGTCATGGTTAAAAACTGTCATGTCTCGTATACATGAAAAATTTTCTGATTTTTTTTTTTTTTAAATCTTTTTAGAATAGAAATCGAAAGAACTGCCGTTCCTAACCTGCTTGTGAAGAAATAGCTCATTCAAACTAAAATCCATTTATTAACTTACGATGGGATATGTGTGCTTCCGACTGATTAGAACCTGAGGTGGACTTTTGTTGCCACCTCACCTGTAAATGAACATCTGTAAGAAGGAAGATACAAATTGGTATAAAAACTAAAATTAAGTCATTGCTTTGTGTTGCATTGCTAAGATACTCTAATCAAAGCAGAACTGTCTCAAACATACTAATTGCACCTAATACACAGATGTTTGTTTGGTAGGATACACACTTTAAACCTCTCTCAAACTACATACTTTGTACTTTGAAGTATTGAATAATATACAGAGTTAAAGTTCTTAATATGGTAGGTAGTATCAGTCCTAGGTAAATGTGCACTCTATTAATAGGCTTGTTTTTCTAACTTGCTTGTGTAAACACCTCATAAAATTTGATCTATAGTTTGTTTACTCCCAGTGTCTATTTGTGGGCTAATTTTGAAGGTAAATAGTAATTTTTACATGTGAGCAAATGATTTGGAAAAAGGTAATGCCATACCTGTTTTATATGCTGTGCAATTTGTTTCCTTGCATGCTTTCTTAACTAAATGAAATAGTTGACTGTGATTTTTAACTTCTTGCCAATTATCAAAGACATACAAGTAGTAGGAATGGACCTGTACACCATTTGCCTCCATGTTTCTATTGCATTCTTGTATTGTCTTTCTTTGTCAGCTCCTCTTTCCACAATGAAACTTCTTCCTTCCTGCATTTCTAAACCAGCTTTTCCTAGCCTTTGAGCTGATTCATCCTGTGCACACTGGCATGTTCTTACTGACTTACTCCAGGAAGCTGACAGAAAACCTCGGGATCTGCCTGAAGGTGAAGGCTCCATTTCCTGAGTACGGGAGGTCGTGGGGATGTGAGCAGTAGTTCCTGATGTGTGTGGGAAATTCCCACTCCTGTTAAAGGGCCCGTTTGGCTATGCACAGATCAACAGCAGAATTACCAGTGGTTTCTTTGGCTGACCACGTGGGCTAGCACATAGTTCAATCTTTGGATTTTGCAGCTGACTTGGTGTAGTAGGCTGCTTTACAACTGGTTGAGATTTTATAGCGCAGTCAAGGTGTGCAGATAAGGGAAATACAATCAGTATGTCATGTCCAAGGTAAGCTATCATTTGGAATTCGAGGAGTAAGAACTCAATAAAAGGGATTTTTATCTGTAGGAGTGGTTTTTTTAACTTGTGCTGGTGTTTAACACCATCTTAAAATAATTTTAGTTAAGTGATTTGTGTTGCTAGCTGAATGTCTAATGTTCCCAGGCACTAAACTGTTAAGAGTCATTGCAGACAATTTGGAGTAATCAATTTTAGTATAGAAATACCATAAACTGCTTTCATATCAGGTATATTATGCTTTGAAGCATGAAGTTGTAATTTTTTTTACACTTTAATAGCTATTCACTTTTTATTTAAAACCCTGAAAAGTTTCTCTGTGTGATTCCTAGTTGCAGTGTATTCTACTTGAATTGCAGCAGAGCAATAGTGAAATATTTTCTTACAAATTATCACCTACCATGTGAGTTTCTGTGTGTAATCAGAAGCCTTTGATTTCTTACCCATTTCTGACATGGTATTTTAGGCTGCTGTGGCCTACCTTATTCTTAAAATGTCTCTGTGCTTCTTGGAGTTTACTGCATGGTTGCAGATCACCTTCTGTTTGTTCTGAGCCCAGATGACTGAAGTGTCCTCTAAAGGGAACATTTCTGTTCAAGTAATTTGTGTTAATTTGAAGGCTTAAGCCTTTAATTAAAACTTACTGGTCTGGTATCTAAACTTTCGATAAGCCAAAGCTAACCCCTCCATTGCAGGCCATATTTGTGAGCTGTGTTTTAGGAACTCTTACAATTTTCATCCACAAGTTATAGTTTGCTGCTTCTGAAGTCTGTATGTTAATAACTTCTTCCACAGGGCAAGCACCCATCCTTGCTTGTTTCTGTAGTCTAGGTGTCAGTAAACCTGTACATCTAGCAGAAGGCTTAGACAAAATTTGGCTTAAGTTTGTTTTACCTTGTTCAAACTCAAGGGACTAATTTTATTGGCTTGTTTTTAGGAAAGCAGCACAGTGTGTATCTTAGATCAAAATGAAAAAAAGCATGGGGAAGGATGAATTGGGGTTTTTTTGTTTCTTTTCTCCTGGTTCTCCGCTTTCCTTAATATTTGGGTTTGACCCTCCAAAAGTGTCTTATACTCAGGAATAGTTTCTTGCAATTGGTAGAACACTTTCTTGGGCCTCGGTTTGAGCTGTGTCTTGAGTTTCTGAGGATTAATTTCTGTGATTAATTTGCAGCAGAACTGATTGCAGAACTTAAACCTCTGTGTGCATCTTGCAAGAAACAGCTCTTGAATTGAAACTTTCATTTAAATGTAAACATGGTTATACTGGTGAGGGGTAATGAGCAGCACTATTTTTTTTCTGCTTTTGAGGAAGACTCCATATAATAGTGTGGTGGGAGAGGAGCAGTGTTCCAGATTAACTGGTCTCTTCCATATGCATATTTGTAAACAAATCTGCAAATTTGCTGTTTAAGACTGTTCGATTGGGATATTTGACATCTCTAAATATAATTGAAAATAGCATCAAATATCTATGTGTAATCTCTTTTAAGCAAGTCTTTCCCTGTACACACATTCCTTCTGCAGCACAGAATGCTGTTTTCTGCTAACAAAACCCCTGGCTGTGCTGTATTGCATTACAGTGGAAGGTAACAGAATTCTGCAAATCACTTTTCTTTTTAATAGGTGGTTTCAGATGTTTTTTTTTTTTGGCACCAGTGTTTTGCGGTTTCCTTTACAAATTCATTCAAGGCTGTAATTTAAAAAATAACTAGATCTGCATAATTTTTGAGCATTTACTAAAACCAGCTTGTATTAAGGTGAGTTTTCAGGTCTCACCTAACTTTAAACAGTCATTGTGTCAATGAAGATGAAATTTTGTTCGTGTATTTTTATGAAGTAGACTAGATAGTCTGAACATTTTCTAGGATAGTACCAATGGAAAAATACCTACATAGAAAATAATGCTTATGACAAAAGCATCTCAAACAAGTGACAATGACTTTGAATGGAAAAGAAGTTCATTTGTGGTGTGTTATATTTCTGTAACCTTTTTCTAAAGACTCTGTGTTTCAGATATCTGTTACTGCTGCCTAGTTTCCACATGCAAGTAACAAAGACTTAACATTGCCTCATACCAGGAAGGGGCCTGATCCTGTAAAACTTAGCGTATGAAATAAACTCACTGAACTAACTAGTAGAGTAGTCACTGATTTTTGACTTGTTGAACCCTTTTTGGGGAACTTACTGCGCAAATAGAGCACTGTATTCTCCAGAAGGATGGATTTGGGGCAGTTACTAGTCATAGAGCACGATTTACCCTTCACTATGTTTCTACCTCCAGATCAATATTTTCTTAGCTATTGTCCCAAATGGTGAGGAATAAGTTGAATCATGTGGTAGTGAGAAGCAATCCAACCCTTATGAAGCTTGGTTTGTCTTTCCTGCAAGCATCGGGTTTAGTAGAGAAGAAGAAATGCTCTTTTTTGATAAGTCTAGTAAAGAAGTCATTCTCTAGTGTCTGCTTCTAGCTTAGAAGATGAAGTGTCTGCATTCAGTTGTTTCAGTTTTTTTAAATAGTATTTTGTCAAACATGGCATTCAAGTTATGTGTGATATTCTTCTAATGTTGGGATTTACATGTCTGTGGGTCTGTGTTCAACATTGAAATACGATGTTGAAATTATCAATTACTCTTGAGTCTTAGAAGATTCTAATTCATACTTGCTGGTATTAAATATTTCTAGGCAGTAAAGACTTTCTAGAAGTTAGCCAATTTAATAGCACGAATAATATTCTAAAACTTCATGTAGTAGAAGCTGGGACTTTGAAAGCATGACTGACTCTGTGTAGCTGATGATCGTAATGGAAAAGAAAATGCTAGTTTTAGATGTTCATTAGGCAAACCCAAAATTCAAAGCTTGGGACTATGGCCAAAGTATGAGCAATATGTTGGATTCATTGGTAAACCTCACCTTAGATGTTTTCCTTCTCTGTCCTGCTCTATGGTTTCTGATTATTTATTTCTTTAGTTATGTAGTTACACTTAAATAAGCTGCTTTGGTAACAGAATTCATGCAAGTTAGAAAACTGGAAAAACTAAAAAAAACCTGAATAGTGTATTTAGGCTTGAGGCAAGAGAGCTTTTTCTTTGTGTCTTGTTTTCCCTTGGGGGTAGTTATTTCAGTTTTGTTGTTGAATTGTATCTGAGTTTGTAGACAGCTTTTACTCTAAGAGCAGTTGAGACAGGGTAATAGCTTCTCAAGCCAACTTCCTTAGTGAAGGCTACATCTTGTAGAAATACAGACTTAAAAATTAGGAACAAGCAGCCTTCACAGGTACATTAATTTTGAAAAAATACTTAATTGTATCTGATGATCACACACATAGTGAGCTAATGGATATAAAAATCATTGGTGAAGCTTCTAAATTCGTGAAGTAGTAACCTTTCTTATCAGACAACAGAATGTTCTGATATTTATGTAATTCTTTAATGATACACCACTCTTATAGCAAGTGAAGTTCTGTGATCTGGTTCTTCAGTCTTCCCTCACTTCCCCCAGCCTAACATCTTCATCAGTATTAGAGGGATTGAGTGCACCAGCAGTTTTGCAGGTTACACCAAGCTGCAGTGGTGTGGTTGACATGCCCAAGGGATAGGATGCCATCCACATGAACCTGCACAAGCTCGAGAAGTGGGCCCTTGTGAACCTCATGAGGTGCAAGTGCCGCACCTGGGTCAGGGCAGCCCCCCATATCAGTCCAGGCTAGGGGGTGAACAGATGGAGAGCAGCCCATATTCTAGTAGGATGTTTGCCTTAGAACTATAGTGGTGAAACTGAGACGTTAACACTTTTCTTAAAGAAAGTTTGGACTTTTCTTAAAGAATAAATTTAAACAGGTAAGTGAGTGGAGAAATGCCACTTTAAAGGAGTGCTTGCAGCCTTATATTTTAGTTATGTGATTGACAATGCAAGTTAATTTATCAATATTTCTTAGCGTAAGCTGAGTGAAGCTCTGCAGGTACATAAATTTAAGTCATGCTCTAGCATTAGTGCAGCTGAGTAGCAAGGTGGATGAGGGAAGTGATTGGTCCAAGAATAAAATCAGTTTTAAGAGTTGTTTTTGCATAGATCAACCCTTCAGATTGTTTAAATGTGACAAAATAATGCTAACATGCAAAAAGAAGGGAAAGACACAGACATGAGAATGGGATTGCTATTCTGTGTCTTACATCAGTAAAACCTGCTGTGAAACCATTGTTCCTGAGTTTATTTTGTGAAGTTTTCTGGTGTTACACTTAGTTAACAGTGGTTACTGCTCTAAGCATTAATTTCTAGGTAATGCTTCCCAGGAAAATAAGTGTTTTAGCTAACCTTTAAGAACAAATACCACATGATTACAAATTTCGCACAAAACAATCATAGGTAATCTTTGGAATGCAGTTGTGATGCTTTTGGTGTGCTGACCTGCAGACTTTATCATCTCTAAAAAAATTTCTGTGGAAAAGTCATTACTCAGAATAAGAAAGGTTTAAAATTCAGTCCTCAGAGCACTCTTAATTATTCTGTACTGTATGAACAATATCTGAGGGACAAATTAAATATAAAGCTCAAGAATAGGGGTTAAGAGACTTACTGCTGCCTGAGGAAAGAGTGATCAGAAAATTCATGTGGAGATAAAAATTTTAGTGCACATGTAAATAAGTGGAACTTTTTTTTTCTAGGCTCTCTTCTTTTGGAGTCCAAAATTAACCCGAACACTGCGTACCAGAAGCAACAGGTAAACATACTTTCTTTTCCTTGTGTTTAAAGGCAGGTTCTTTAACAATATTCAAACAACAGTGTAGCAAATAGTAATTTTTTTGCCTCTATTACAAATTATACTTTATGTTCTTGTGCCAAAAATAGGCGAAGTAATGTGCACCATTTTTGTGCATTACATGATCATGTGTTATTCCTCTGCATTTTTGGTGAAGTTATACAGCTAAACTGCCCTCTGTTTTGTACCAGAAATTGCTTTGGAAGAAACAGGCAAAACATAGTTGTGAAAATCACAAAGTAGCTGAGGATCCTGAGGGTTATAGTATCTGAAACTTAGTATCATCTGGCTTTTTTCTTCTTTATATTTCAGATGCTATAACTTCAAATGTATTTTTATTCAAGGGAAGACTAGAAGGCTTTAAAGCCATTTACATGTTAACCTTTGTTTGTCTTTTACTTGGAAGGTGGGTATGGGTTACTACTGCTTCAAGGCATTCTGTATGCATAAAAGCAGCTTCTCACCTTTAGTTTGCACCTTGCTTCAATTATTTAAGCCATACATTGTGAACCCCTAAAGAATGCTCATGAGATGGGTGAGAAGTGAACTGTGTAGGTTTTGTACCTTATTTGCTGTTCTTGTTTCATGGATGCTGAGAGTTGCCCTTAGAGGTTTAAAAATGCTGAACCAGGTTGTATTTTGTTGCCTGTTTGGTCAGCTCAGATTTGTTAAAGTCTTGTCAGGTACAGTTAATGTATTAAAGCACTCTTCAGTCTTTTAGCTTTAATAGTTTATTACAGGCGTGGACATAATGTTGTTTTGTTCGTAGGCAGTCCCAGTAGTTGTGTAACTGCAGCTGTTTGTAGGATTGTATTTTGAACTGAATGGGGAGAACCCAGTATGGGTTAAAATACCCTTCCTTGAGAAATTTTACCCATCTCTGTCTCTCGATATAATTCATAATGCACCATATAAGCAGCCCATACTGAACAACTGATAAGGCCAGTGTGGGTCTGGAGAATCAATTCCAGGAAGTAAGAAAGGACAAGAAGACCAGCAAAAATGCTAAGCAGACTAAGTTTTAGCTGTAATCCTGACTAGCTTGAGGTCATGGTTCTATGATACAGTAACTTGAGCTTTAAAACTCCTGAAGTGACACTGAATATTTCACAGCTCTATGGCATAAAGTGCTGATCTGGTATGAACTTGCTTTGCTGGGTTAAATCTTTTCAAAGAGCATTGAGGGGTGAGTTTTGTATCAGTAGGCTTTATGCCAGATGAGACATGAAACCTGCCTCAAATAGGCATAAAATTGCAAGATTGGTGCTAACGACCACACATGCCTGTCATTGCGACCGCATTTCCTACTCTGGTCAGACATGTATTGTAATCCAGTGCTGCATAAATCATACTGGTCATTGTGAAAATATGGTTAGAGAAATAATATTAAACATTAATCTGTCCCATTAGAATAGCACTGTACATTCTCTGTTCTGGAGAAGGAAAAGTATTGTTTTTAAAGCTTTTAAATGCTGCATAGACAGAAATTTATATTTGCAGGTGGATTGTTCATATTATTTAAGCAAACCAGCTTCTAATATGGATTGAATATGGGGCTCCACTCCGAGGCTTAGAAATACCAAATGTTTCTTGGTGTGTGTATTAAATCTGCTTTGTAGCCTGTTTTCTTTCATGTGAGGTCTACTTATCCTTTCCCTTAGTAAAAGGCAAGTTCAGAGTTTAAACTTGATTCCATATGAGCTAAGCTTGGAGCTTAGCAGCTGAAACAAAGAGTAGGTTTTTTTTCAGCTCTGCTCCTAGAACTCTGAACGGCTTCAACTTACTAAACCACAAGAAAATCAACTTGGTACTTTAAATCCCTCTTCAAAAACTGGTAACTCTCTATGTTGGCAGAAATTTCAAGCCACCTTACACAAGACCCATTTGTGGAACTGAGATGGAAGAGTGAGTGAGATCTTTCCTTTTGACTGCAGAAGGCCGCTTAGGTCGCCTCACTACTAGTGAAATTGCAGCCCAAGATGGAAGACTTGCTTTTGAGCTTGCCTGCCATTGTTAGTTGCAGCTACAAAATTTCAAGAAAAATCTCCCAGAAATCTGAAACTTAAAACTTCAAAGTAGCTGTGTAGTGTTACGATCTTACCAGGGTTTTGTCTCCGAATTTTGTTGTGAGAGTGAACCTCCATTCTATTTTAAGGGGTACATAGCAGCACATGTGTTTCTACTGTGACACAGCATGTAGCTTGTGGACACATTGAATATCTAATGGAATAAATGGATGAGTTCTGACTTGTCTAGGCTGACATGAGGCTTGTAAGAAGAAACAATCTTTTATTGGACCAACTGAAACAATTTGTGATTGGAAGCAAGGAGAACTAATGTGTACTAAGTTCTTGGGGAAACTTGCTATGCCAGTTGCTTTGGATCCTTCAACAAAAGAAGCCTATAGATACCTTTGTGATAAACAGTGAAGTCCTTCCACTGGTGAAAAAACCTTCTACCTATGCTGCTCGATTAATGCCAGTGTGAAACAGATGGTCTTGTTAATTGTTGATACCACAAATTATGCAATCTCATGGTATACATATGTGTGTTTTAATAACTGCATAGCTTAGATAATTATTTATCGAAATACTAGCGTGAAGACCTGAGGAGAAGTTTGCCTTGCTGCCTTTGTTGCCTTGGTGTGTAAAACATTCATGGAAACTAAAAGCCAACCAACCCACCGAATAAAAACCCCACCAAAAAACCCCCAACAGAAACTACACCTGTGAAGCTGAGGTTGTAGTATGATTTTGTCCCGGTTCTCTGCTTTATATTTCTTGGTGTTTAGTATTGAAAGTAGTGACTGCCGTTTGTGGTGGTAAATACAACTTTCTGCCTTTGGAGAGAAAGAATACTTGGGAGATGTTGAGTCCTGCTCAGGGACTCATTTTTCATAAATCTCCCTGAGATACTTCAGTTTGCACAGTCTAGTTCCCAGTCTTCCCGAACTTACCTGCCATCTGGAGGTTTGAAATAATTCATTAAAGCATGAAATTCGTAGACAGTCTTTTAACTACCTTTTCAGTAGTCAAATAAATTAGTCTGTCACAATGAAGAGCCGTTTTCTGTTGTGTTCAAAAAGAAAGATAGGTCTATGTATCTGATTCTGCAACAGAATTGCTGCCAGTGGAAGTTTATTGATGCTCTGAACCATGTACTTCCTGGCAAACTCATCACTACTTATGCTAGAACTAGAAGAAAGGAAGCCATATGAGGAAAACAAGCTAGAAAGAAAACAACTTGAGAAACTAATGTCCTGTGGCTCAAAAAAAGGACTTAATATTTCTTATGTTAAGGTACTACTTGTAGACAGAAATTTCTTCAGAAAAGGCAAAATGTGCACAGTACAGCCACATGAGCACCTAATTTATGTTCTTGTTTGCAGCTTTATGTTAAGTCTTGTTGGTGTTTCTATTTTAAAATGTTACAGTAATGGTCCTGTAACTTTGCCATGGAATATACTGGATTTAATTACTGGTTAAGTAGTAGCATACAGGTTAAAAGCAAGTTTAGTTTAGTAAGTGGAATTTAATTTTACAAGGCATTGCTGGGTCACACACAGAACACTTAGTTTTTCTCTTCTGGTGTTGATTGTTTTCTTAATATTCTAGTAAAGGTAAAAGATACTTTAATTGTGGGTTGAGGGGCATTGAAGGCATTAAAATTTCAGAATGTTAATGACGAAGATGCAGTTCTTAAACAAGTGGTCCTTATTCAGAAAATGGATAATTGCACTAGTATATTAGGACAACACACCTCTTCCTTTGCAGCCCTAAAAGATTAAAAAACCCTCTGTACACATAGTGTTTATCTAGGGAGAAACCTGATATGGGTGTGGACTAGGGTATAGTTTTTCAGTATGCTTTGGCAATGCTTTAAAAATAGAACAGTAGACTTGTATCCAGCTTTTTTAGATGCATCCATGTGCATCCTGTGAGGCAGCTATGAAGTATGTATTGCATCCCTTTATGTGCCTGATGCAAGGAACACTTGAGTCGTTTACAGCTTCCACCTACAGAGTCTTGCCTCTGCACTAGAGCTGTCTTGTGTCCTTTGCTTTTGCAGTCTCTTCTTCAGTTCCTCAGAAGAATAAAAATTTAAATTCATCCAGAGTACTATCTACTAGCTATGTAACTTGAAGGTGGCCATCCTCGAATAATGGAGAGCAGACTTACTGATAAAAAAGGCAATTTTTTGAAAAGATCCAAAAAGGCACTGACAATGCTCAGAGAAGATGAGCTTCATACTTTTGGTGTCATGACAAGCAAGCCAACAGTGAAACTATTTCAATAAAATTTGTGCATATTGTAGCTAAGGTAGTTAGGAAAAGTGTGTGGCTTTGTGGGGTGAGGGAATAAACAAGGGGAAGGGTGGGCTGCTCTTGCGTTTGGAGTGGGCCAGTTCATCTATTTTAAATTAACATACATTTCTTTTCCTTCATGTCTGTTTTCCTGTGTAGTTTGATTTTTCTGCTGTTGTTGAGTATGGTCAGTGAGTCAAGGTTCTGCTGCAGAACTAATAAACTGATTTTATTCCATGTGATTCATGGGAATGCAGCTATGAAATCTTAACTAAAAAGTCGTGTTTGATTTTTGAGCTTTCACAGAAGCTAGTAGAACACAATCTGAGTATGACTTTGACATATTAATCAGTTTTTTGAATAAATTGTTAGCACATAATCCGGTTCTAGGTGAAAAAGTACATGAAACCAAATACAGAATTGAAACTTTCTGTTACATTACTTGGGTGGGTTTTTTTAGCTTGAAGATTCTGCCATGACCCACCACAATAACTGTATATTTAACTTAAGAAGTCTGGGTAGTTTGAGTAGTGTATTTCATAAAGAGAAACCTGAAATTATGAAGCTGTACTTTTGATTGCAAATGTTTAGATAGCAAGGTGCTGAAAGATGGCTTGGCACGTCCAGGGAAGTGTCTGTAAACAATATAAGGGCTTAGATAAGGAACTAGCAATCAGGCAGTCTAGGAGGGGAAGAAACAGCCTGGCTGTGTTGAACCTTGTGGGGGCCAGGAAGGTGTCATAGGCCTGAACCATGGGAGGGCTAATAGGAAGAGATTCATTTGCTTTTTAAGGCTGAAAGCAAGAACTTATGAAAGACTTAACCTAATTTACGGGGTCACTACTTCTTGAGTGTAGCCTAAATCTCGTAGGGATGGCAAGAGAATGTTTTGGAGCTACAGAGACCACTCCTGTTCTCCCTGGACATGATCAGTAGTGAGAGTTCATTGTCAAACAGTAACGTTATGTTAATGTAATCACATTGGGAAAGAAGTTGTAGCAGCATCAAATCTGAAGTACTAGTTGCTCTGAAATTCTTTATGATGAAATCTCAGAGCTTGCTTTGGAGATTGTGAGTGCTGTACAACACACCTGCTAATCAGCTTTCTAATAGTTAAATAAAACTGATTTAATGTCTAATAAAAGTTGATCTTTAGTGAGTGCTATGGCGAGAACTTTAGACTGATAGTCTGTATCAAAAACTTTTTACTCTTGAGGAACGTGAGAAACCTTTTGGCAATAGTTTCAAAAAAAGAGAAGCCGTAGGGTAGATACTAAACCCTGTCCTTAAGTGCGGTTGCCTCTGTTTCCTGGGTTAAACTATTGCAGGTTAGCTGCTGAGGTGGGAGGTCTCAAATAAAACCGTAGCACACAGTAGTGCTTCTGGAGAGCCTCTGACTAACCACAACTTGCTTTCTGAGGGCTTGATGCAGCCAGCAGTGGGAGAAGCAGCACAGGAGTCCCCGATTGTATTCCAAATTTTTGCCTCAGGCTGTGCCCTTAAAAGGACTAGAGTGTACAAAGCTATCCTCCACTGGTAGAAATGATTGATACATCTTTATGGGAATGTTAAGTACATAGGTCTCCTAAAAAGAGGCCGTACTCTGAACTTCTGGTTAAATTTTCAAATTCCACATTTTATCTGCACAGCCATAATGAGCACTATTAAAACAGAAAACAAATTCATATAAATGGTCCTAAGGAGACAGCAAATTTTGTATGGGCTAAGATAGTGCTGACACATCCAACTGGCACTACTGTCAAAATATTTTTTTTGCAAAGCAGCAAATGATTTTTCAATCTTTGAATAAGATCATGAACTCTACATAAATAGCTCCTGATTATCATCCTATTCAAAAAAAATCTTGCCAAGAACTGTGATGCATCTTAAAAATATGAGGAGCTAGAATGCTGAGATTCTTGCAGAGAACTCAGTATAAGATCCTTCAATGATAAAACCTTTGTCCAACTTTGTGATAGTTCACACAGTGTAGCTATGATTTAATACTGCTGTTTCACATTTTAATTGTTTAACAATGAGCTAGATAAGAACAATTTTTAGGTATTTTAATTATCCCATCCAGTTCCTTGTGTAGATGCTAATATTTTATATAAAATGCACCACCAAAGGACGTCTTTGATCCAGCTGAACCAGAACTGCTTATATGAATCAAATAAAATTGAAGATTTTATGCTCATCAAGGTGTGATGTGCAAGACTTATCTCCTTACGTCTCTAACCATTAGCCACTATTACTAAGCATATTTATCCTTACTCCGTTTTCTCTTTGGAGGAGGCATTCTTAAGAAATTTCAGTTGCTTTCTGAAGTTTCGAGAAGTAATGATTGACATTTGGAAGCAACAGATACTCCTATTCCATAGCTGAGACTTCCAGAGTAGTTACTGGACTCAGCTTACACTGAGGAAATGTTAGATCAAGCATATATAAAGATTTCTTTCAATAAAATAAACAGAAAGTAGACTGTTATAGATGTGTTCTTCTATCTTTAACTCCATCTAGAATTTCCTTCAGTCATTTCTTCATACATGTATAAGTCTAGTACTGTTATTTTTGATGATGATTATAAGCTTTGTAGGATTAACAAAATGAAATTATAGTCACAACTGTCTACATTTAACAGTGAATTTAAACTTGAACAAAACTGTATATTAGGCAACAGAGTGAAGTGCTTTTTGTTTCATGTTCTCTTTTTAAAAGATGCAAGAAAGGTTGTACAAACAAATACAATTTACTAAAGATCCAGAGAGTAGTAATTGATAGATTTCTGTTGAGGAACCATAATACAAGACCCTTCTGTGATAAGACAACAGATACTAATAATTTTAAATTTTAATGTTGGCAATTGGAAAACACTTCTCTAATATTGATAAAACAAACTGGAAGATGATTATTCTGCTGCTCAAATGATTTCTTTTAGCAATTTTTTGTTTTGTTTTCCGAAGAGGAAATAACTAAAAAAACCTAGAATGCATAGAGGTGTGAACTTCCATGTTTGGTAGTACGTGACCTTGTTAAAGGGAAAAACTGCTATGCTATGGCCAAATACACTTCTCTACATCTGTGACTGTAGTTTTCAAAAGCAGGTTTAACTTCCTGTCTTCTCTTTCATTTTTCTCTGCCTGCCTTCCTTCCTCTGTCTTGATCCATTGCTGGATCTTATTCAGAGACTTGGAGCTTTTGTTTATTAAACTTAAGCAGTTAATGTAAATGACACTGTCCTTACTTATGTTCTTCTAGTCATTTCCCCATTTGTTAGTTATGTTGTTTATCAAGAAGAAAATACATTTTGATCTTTTGGAAACAACTCGCTTAGAAATCTTAACTACTTTAACCTGAATGGAAATGTAATTAGATGGGAATGTTGCAAGTTTTGCTAGGATCTACTTAAAATGTGGTGTTAGGGTTGTGTGGGGTTTTTTACTTAAATAAGCACTACTCAGCGTGAAGCTAAGGATAGAGTGGCCTTGAAAATTACTGCAGTAGAAATAGAATTGCAGAGATAAATGTATTAGAATTTGAACCTGATACCTACATTTAATACTGCTGTAAGGTACATACTGTTTTTAAAAGATGGTAAACAAAACAAATTTACAAATTTTCTGGGGGGACGTTCAGTTTTCAGATTTTTGTAAACTGATTTTTCTTGCTCTATTGGAGTCAGCAGTACCAGGTGCTGTCAATCTGTTATTACCAGAGTATTTGCTCCATGACCTATCTTGTAGAGAATAAACTATTAATTATGATTTTTTTCTTCCTTTTATATTTTGGAGGTGGTCTTCCTAAATCCCTTTCTTCTGTGTACCACCTCTTCCTCAACCCTTTGGAAAAGGAAAAGGTAAACTATTTGCCATTTACAAGGTAAAGCCGTTAGTGCCTCTGAAGCAGTATAGCTGCTCTGGTAATGGCAAATTGATTATATTGTATTCCTTGACAATCCTATTGGAGCTGGCTCATTGTGCTGTTTAGATTATAGTTTAGTTTAAGGTGTTTTCTAGTAAGTGCATATCAAAATCTAAATGTAAGGTTTCTCTTTATTGTCAATATTCATTTTAATATCACTATAAGCAAAATCTGTACTTAATGAAGTAAAAATTCTGTATTTTATGTATAAGTAGAAAAATTCTCATGTCTCTTGTCCTAGTGAGTAAATGCATGGTTTAGCACTTGGCTGAAATAATGCGGTTTCATGGAGCTACGTGTATTTACTGTGGCTATATTTCAGCTGTTACAGGAAGACAAAAGACTAACAATAAAACTTGATTCAATGCGTGTAAACAATCCTGATTTTATTTTCTTCTTTTATTAATTTAGTTTTATTTTTTATTTAGTTATTCTAAGAGTTATTTAGCAGACTGTCTGTAAACTACTTGATCAAATACCGTATCAGTGTGTGACATTGCTGTTAGCAGCATCAGCTTCCACTTTCGTGTATTGGTTTTGCATGCACTATGAGGGCTCTGATAAACTCTTGAACTATCCTAGTAAGTAGATGAGAGCTTCAGTGTCTGGGTAATAAACATAGCTAAGCACGATTTCAACTAATTTCTAGAAATCTAGGGCAAAAATTCCTTCCAGAATTGTAGTTTGGAATAAGTAAAACTCTTGTGTGATTCAATGTAGTCGGTAGGTGTAGTCCCAGGCAGTGAACTGTGCTGTTTCTCTTCTTCAGAGTTTGTAGCCATCTTGGGGACTACCTTTTAAACAGCTGTTCTGTGCATTAGCAGAGTATCTTCTGGGGCCTACAAAAATGAGAAAAAGTATTGTAACTTTGATCCTACAGAAGAAGTGCAGTTTTTTGTGGTTCAGCGGAAACATTAGAAAAAACCCTAACACAAACCCCCTCAAAACCTGTTGCTTTTGTTATTGTATTTTATTAGAGAATGCATTGAGGTAGAAGTGCATTTTCTAGATCAACCTTTTTGAGATTTACAATACTATGGTCACATAAAATAAGAACTAAAACTTTTGATATGTTTCTGGAACTTCTTTTTTCTGATTTGTGCAGAAATGCTTTTAATCCTAAGGATCTCAGAACATATAAAAATTTTCTAAAGTGTGGTGGTTGCATTTGTATTGTAATAGTGTCCTGTCATAATTAGGTGTCAGGGTGTTTTTATTTTAAAATTTTACTCTTTAAATACTATTTAGGTTTGTAAGATCTGAAATATATTGCCTGAAAATACTCTTCCTCTGTTTAAAGGATACCTTGATTGTGTGGTCTGAAGCTGAAAATTATGATTTGGCACTTAGCTTTCAAGAAAAAGCAGGATGTGATGAAATATGGGAAAAAATATGTCAGGTAAGTGTGATAAATGTAAGATTGAGACAACCTAATTCTTCTAATGTTTGTGTTCCAAACTTTTAGGCTGTTCTGAGAGGTGAATTTGAACAACAGTAGATAGAAAGTAAAAGCTACCATTTTAGCCAGCTCTCCCAAGTTTTGCATTTTTTAAATTTGAAAACTTTCTCCTTCCTCCAGAAATTTAATTCAAGCTAATCTATGTTTCAGATACTTTTTTTAGAGCATTTTCAGGTCTTTCTGCTTAATGTAACTTTTTAGCTCTATTTTCGCCCAAGGAAGTGTAGCTCAAATTGAGTGCTTAAAAAGTTGCATAACAATTGGTGTCATAATTAACTTTTTTCAGGTTGGCCGTAAGGGAAAAGATTACCTAAGTTTTATTGTAGAGAGAAGAATGTATGTGAGCTCTTAGTGAGTTTTATAACGTATTTCTTACAGGATATACCGTAAAATGTAATTTTATATATGGCATATATAATAAAACCGTATTTCATTTACATTTCTCATTCTTCTGTTTCAGGTGAGGGGAATATTGAGTTTCTCTCAGAATTTTTTCCGTGTAAATGTTTCCAGGCTATGAAAGATTGTTCCTATAGTAGGAGATAGCTCTATCCCTGTATTGTCATCTTAAAGATAATGTTTTAAGAAATCAAACAAATTTATTTGTAGCGTGTATATATTTTAACATATGTTTTAGCAGTACAACCAGATGACTGTATAGTCACTGAATCAGTGTTGTTTGTCGATAATATTTGTTGGGGTATTAACTATTGATCCAAAAGAGTTTAATCAATGTATTCACTGATGTTAGTTCACTTTGTCAGTTCTTGTTTGGGTTTTTTATTCCCTCCCAAGCATTACAACTTCTCTTAATTCTGTGCTGCATTATGTGGGCTTTCTCTAAATTACTCTAAATCTCTCTCTGCACTCTCTTTCTGTTCTTAACAAACATCTAGCTCTCCCCACTCTATGTTTTGAAGTTTGTTCTTACTGATTTCAGAAATAAAGCAGAAGAAATCTGGTTTCACAATTACATGTGTATAGATTATTCCTTTTTTTAAGAATGATTCTTTTAAGCACTTTACCACTTATGTAAATTAAGTACAGAAACATTTCCAAGAACCTTAGTAGTCAATGGCCCAAAAGCTGGGGACAGAAACAAAGTGGGGAAAAAGGGAAGTTTTGTTCTTAGGAAACACCCAGATAAGAAGCCCAACTTCCTCACCCTCATTAGATCTAATATTTTTGTAGGAAACCAGTGTCTTTGCATCCTGTTTTGAGGCCATGCTGTTGCATTTGTGTCTAGCATACTTTATAGATCTTAAGCTTCCTCAGTCATTAAAACTTCTTCTAAAAGGAAAGCTTTGATACTGTTTATAGAGAAAGTGGTTGCTGCTGTATAAGCAGAACAATATGTGGGGTTTAGCAGCATTCTAAGTACAGGCTTGCTGTTATAAATGAAGCATTATTTCTCCCAGGGTTTTTTTGCTGATTTTCAAGATTAGAAAGGAACAGCACCTTCTACTGTTCTGCACAGCAGTGCCTTTCTGAATTTGACACATCAGACTCCAGGCAGATGCTAAAATTAAGATGTCATTAAAGCTGATGCAGTCTGGTGCCCAAGCATCTGTGCATTTTTTACTAATTCATATTTTACACAGTTTCCTCATATCTCTGAAGAGATCTTTGCAAGTCCTTTGCATTATTTTTCTGACAGTCAGTTTTCCACTATTCTTTTGTCGGTTTTGGTTTGAGCTTTTTTGTTCTTAAGAGAGGATTCTGTGTCTCTGTTGAGTATTTAGAAAGTGCACAGTAACAGATTTTGACTTGCAGCTCTCCAGAACTGAAAACAACAGATAAATTAGCAAGACTGGCCTCTCTCCTCTCTTTGAGGTAGTGGAAGCTTTGAAAAGCATCAAGAGCAGTTAATAGCCTATAGATAAATGTTTAAACTATCACTAGAATAATGTAATACTGATTTGCATTTGAAAATCTGTCTGCGGAGAATAAAGATTGGAAGCAAAGAGCTTAGTTCAGTAGTCTATTAAGAAGTTGCTCTCCATATTAATAATTGCAAATTTCTGTTTTTATTTGAAGTACTCAGAAAATGTAGATTTTTCCTTGTTCTTCCTCCCATTTTTAGAAAACAAATAAATGTCTAATGTAGAAACAGTTCTGTAAAGCTTTCTATTTGAAGAAATCTTCTCATTATCTCTTTTATTTTCCAAACCAGCTATACTCACTGTCAGACTAGATTTGCATTTCTGTTTTGCCCATACAAAGAAAAAGTGTGTGATACGTAAATGGTATTTTTTAAAAAGCATTCAAGTAGCAGTAAAATTAAACTCCACTTTTTGACACATCTTATTTTGCAGGTTCAAGGCAAAGACCCTTCTGTTGATATTACTCAGGATCTTGTTGATGAATCTGAGGAGGAACGCTTTGATGATATGTCATCACCAGGTCTAGAATTGCCATCCTGTGAACTCAGCCGACTAGAAGAAATCGCAGAACTTGTGGCATCTTCACTGCCTTCACCGTTACGTCGTGAAAAACTCGCACTAGCACTGGAAAATGAGGGTTATATTAAGAAGCTCTTAGAAATTTTTCACGTGTGCGAAGACTTGGAGAACATTGAAGGACTACACCACTTATACGAAATTATTAAGGGAATTTTCCTTTTGAACAGAACTGCACTTTTTGAAGTCATGTTTTCCGAGGAATGTATAATGGACGTAATTGGATGCCTAGAATATGATCCGTCTTTATCACAGTCACGGAAACACAGGGAATTTCTGACTAAGACAGCAAAATTTAAGGAGGTGATACCTATATCTGATCCAGAGCTGAAGCAAAAAATACATCAGACATACAGAGTACAGTATATTCAAGATATGGTCCTACCCACTCCCTCAGTTTTTGAGGAAAATATGCTATCAACACTTCATTCTTTCATCTTTTTTAATAAAGTGGAAATAGTTGGCATGTTACAGGTAAGTTTCAAAAATTCATGGTCTCTTACTTGTGCTTGGGCAAAGAAAGTTGGGTAATTATTCCTGGAAAGATTGAGGTGCTTCAGTGGAACCTTCACTTCTGTGATTCTGTAAGTGACTGTGGAGTGTGCCAGAAAAGTCATGGATTTGAGTACTGAGTTGTCAAATACATGTTCTTTAATTTCTGGATTTGGACTAAATTCTCTGTAACTGATTGAAATGGAGCAAACATATGTAGAATATTGAATGAGGTTCTTTGGAATGAATAGTACTGTTTGCACTTTGAATCTTTGATTTTAATAGGAGTTTCGAGGGTTAGTTTTTCTTTTTTGTGGTGGGACTTTTTAGTCACTAGACTTAGGGATATCTTTCATCATGTTACCATGCAAAAAATTACTTGGCCTAAATTTCACAATACAATCTCCTACCATGATGTAGCTGTTGCTAATTTTGAAGTAAATTAAATTAGCTGTTTGGAAAGTACAGATTAAGAACATAAGACTGCTTTAGATGCTTGAATGTTTTCTTAGTTTGTCTTTAATAAGTCCCTAAATAATGCTGCTTGGAATTACCAGTTTTTCATGAAGTATGTCTTACTGCAAATGTAAAGAGATTATTTGATACTTTACATATCTTACTAATGTCTTAGGTGTTCTGCACCAACCCATGAACTTCCTGAACGGTGTTAGAAGTTGGTGGCACATCTCAGTAAGGGAAGCTTTCCAAAGCTTTCAGCTAACTCAGCAAAGTGTTACAACACATGTATTTTGGTTTGTAGAAGTTAATTATTGTTACCTTATTTCTCCCAGAGTTTAGTAAATGAATAGTCACTGTCTTTGTAGGAGCTGTCTGACCTGGAGAAGTGGACCAAGTGTTAGATGTTACTGATTGCTTTAATCATATTTATCTTCTGTTTGACTATGAGGATGTACCGTGTATAATTTCATGGAAAACATAGCAAAGGAGAGTGAAAATTCCTTTTGCAAGCTCATAGAGCAAATAGTTGTCAAAACCAGGCCTCACAACTTTTCATCCATCACACTCAGTTATCAGAATACTGATTTTACTTAATCCACTCTCTTGGAGTTTTAATCTGTCAGGTGAAACACCTGGGCCATCTTCAGTAGTACTAGGGCCCAGCTTATGCCCAGGTGAACCAAACTGTTCATGTCTGTATGTGTATCCCTGATAAAAAAAGTCACATCTGCTTATCTGAAACAGTCAGAAGGCCTTAATCATTTTGGAGTTGCCAATTTGAAGAAGTTTACAAGTCTGACTTAGAGAGAACGTTGAAAAAGATCCAGTTAAGGGGTCTCAGCTGGAGCATTCAGTATGACTATTGTCTCAAAAATGTCTTGCCCTCTTTGCAAGGGTTGCTAAACGCAAATTTCTGAAGATGATACATTTTGACTTGAGGAGGGGAAGAATTATTCAGGAGTCTTGGTGACAGTGGCTGATTCTGAAAGGGATCTTGAGCTTTGAAAAAGAAACTGGGCAAGGAAAAAGAGGGTCTGATCCTGCAAAATCATTAAGGATGTTTGCCAGACATCCCAAGGTAACTTTATTAAGGACTAGTGACTGATGAGTTTCCTTTTTTTGTCTCTTACACCTTATGTTAGGTTAATAGATGTAAGGCAGGTTTAGGTTAGCATATCAAGGTTTAGTGTGGTTGCCAGACTTGTGAGTTGTGGTTTACAGTTGAAATAAAGGCTCAGATCTGATTTTGATTTGTTGTGTGACAGCAGATTTTTGAACCTTATCTTCATTTCTGTTGCTGTTCTCTATGGTTGAGAATAAAGTATACTTCGTGTATGTTGGAGCCAGAAGAATTAACATTGCATTTCAAAGTTAGATAAACATTTTGAATTGTTGAAGTGCTTTCCACAGCTTTGAGGAGACCAGAATGATAGCGCACAAGGAAGATAATACATCCTGTGCTATACTGCATTTCCTAGTACTTTCACAGTACAGCTCTCTAGCAAGGAGGGAGAACTCCCTGAATTTGTAAGAATCTGTTGGAAATCATTTGATATTGTTGATCAATTTTTGGTTTTGAGGGAATTAAAACATACAAATTATGTGTCCATTGCATTTCTAAGAGTTTAAAAGCCTTGATTGACTGATTTTTCAAGTTCTTGCAGTGTAGCTCCAACCCAAGGTTTCAGCCTACTTACCTGGCATTTATTTATTCATTTATTCATAGAGCAATAGGTCGGGTTGCACTTTTCTGTAATCTCTGCACTCTAGTTTCATTTCAGCCCCCCATTCCTACAGTATGTGTATAAAATGTATGATGCTTTTCCTTCCTATTTGTTTAAGCAGAATAAGTAACGCTCTGAGAACTGAATTAAAAGACTTCTTTTGTTGATTTCACTTCTATAACTAATTCCTAAGGGCTTTCTTCCATTTTTGTGTGATTTAACATGCGTTCCTGTAGCTGGTATCACAATACTTTCTGTGTGTGGAGGGGGTGTTACTTGAAGAAGAATGTGTAGTTCTGTGTAGTTCCTGGCATTCATTATTTTAGATCTTCTGAGATCTTGGTGCTCACTAACCTTACATGTGTACTTAAGAAGTGGTTTCTTTTAGAAGTCATTATTAATTTAAAAGACTCTGGGATGCTTCATCGTAGTTTATTGGAAGCCATGGATGAGATCTCAAGTTCTTAGTTGATGCATAATAAAGGTTGTTAATGCCTTTGCTGTTGACTTTAGGTTGTCTCTCTTGGACCATTGAGGATGTGACAAAAGAGATCTCTTCTTGGGCAGTTTCACTTGGCAGAATAAAAATAAACTCCCTGAGTAGCTAATATCCCATGACATACTGCAACTCTTGTGTGTACAACTACGTTGTTGGGTATTCTGTTATTTTCTCTCTCTCTCTGGCTGTGAAGGAAAGGAAAAGAAAAACTGTTACCTCCATCATGGAAAGATGGTGAGCCGTAACAAGGCCTTTCCATGTCAGGCTGTGTATTAACCACAATGGCACCTTACAGTAGTCTCATCTGAACTAACTCAGCCAGACTTCAGTTTCAGAGAAGTGACTGGAAGTTTGTACAAGACTGTACAGATTGCGTCTTACGCTTTTTGACAGGCTGAGTGACTTTACTCAAAACTACCACTGTGTTTTATTTAAGGCATTTACGGTCAAGATAGGCCATTTATGGTCATTAAAGGTCACTGACATTTCAAGTCAGTTTTTCAGTTATAATTAATTAATATTCTAGATGAGAATATGCTGATTCTTCAGAGTTCTGGCTTTATTAGAGAGACTTTGCATGTGTTTAAAAAAAATAAATTCTGTAGTCATGGAAGATACTTGCTTCCATGATTTTGCCTTTTTTGGTAGGTAAATAACTGTTGCCCTTTTGTGCTAAAACTAAAAATAGAAAATAGATAACCTTTGGCATTGGGATTATGAACCATATTCTTCCCTCCTTCTTCATGAAGGTTAGCTTTCCCCTAAGCTGTATAAAAATGTGCTTACATTGATGGGCTTTTCTGAGAACTGGAGGTTAGTTGGTGATTTGATTTTATAAGATAGATCATTTTAAGTGAGCATGTCAACATCCCACTAAACTAGATACTGTTGTTGCATGATGAATAGTAAAGCCATGAAAGCAGTATTTCCAGCCTGCAGAATTAACTGCTGTGAAAATCTACTCAATTACAGGTTTTGTCATTCACAGTGTGTAAGATATGAAAGAGGTATATAACGTTTTTTTGCAATTTCAGCCCCTCCTAATATGCTGTTACTGCTTGGGGTCCAGCCTGTTCTAGTCTTGAGATGTCATAGCCACCAAGAAACCTTGCTGAAACATGGAGTTCGCCAAGTTTTGAGAATGGGGGTGGGACAGGTAAGTGGTGTTTCTTGCTCTATGTGACGCTCTTTTGCAATTTAAAAAAATACATACTAATGTTCACACTGGAGACCACCAGTTCTTTCCCTTTGTATTATTAACTAGTTCGTAAAAAAAACTTGCAAAACTGCGCCATAGAGTGAGCAAACACTATTTCCTTCTGTTCTCTCCCCCTTTTCTCATTGGTGTGTTCTTTTTGCCAGCGAGATCATGCGATGTTTTTATCTTCCAGAATAAAGAATATTGTTAGGATTACTTTTGGGTATGTGCATGGAGACTTCAGGGTCTTTAATTTTCAGGAAAGTGGAGAGTTAGAAGGAGAAAATTGGACATATGTTAAAATAATTTTTGTGCCTGGTAGAGCAGTGATCAGATGTATTATTGTCCTTGTAAATCAGAATTTTTAAATATGGAAATCATATTACTGATAGTCCCTGTATACCTTTCCAAGAGCTAAAAAATTGCAGGCATTTAGGTACATCTGTATATTTTACTGTATTTATGTGTAACAATAGGCAGGTTTTAATTTTGAAAGTGGTTTTACAGATAGTTGCTTATTCTTGACAGAGTCCTGTGGATGCAAACATAATTATCTGTAGTTGTTTTACAGGAAGAATTATGTTAGTGCATGTTGGTAGTTTTGCCCAAATCGAGTCTGCTTTCTTATAGTGGTTGGCTCAGGAATAACTGAGGATTTACTTTCAGCAAAATTCACCTTGCAGTAAAGTGTAAAAGGATACTGCTTTCTGGGGGAAATGACTTGGTGAAAGACATTTGTGAGTGGTGCATGCTCATGATTTTTGGGATTAACTTTTTCATTGTAGAAAATTATTTTCCATGTGTACAGAAACTACAAAAGTGATTGGTGGATCTCGCTTCTTTTCCAGCATGTCGATTCAAGTGGAAGTAGTGCATGATGAAGGCATGTGTGGAAAGGCAGTCTGATATAAAAAAACTTTTTAAACTAAGAAATCTTCTGTATGGTAGCAGGAAGGATTGTGCGTTTGAAGCGGTAATTATCAGTTTGCTAGTAACATTTCATGAAAATTTCACTTTATGGGCTAAAATATTGTTTCTGCCCAAAATGAATATGGAGGTGGAATTTAGGATGGAATGTGTGCTCTCTTTCAAGTTTAGGTGGTGTTGAGTTTCTTGGAATTTTTTTTTAGAAAAGTATGTTTTGTGTCATTTATCTGTAATCACAGACACAAAAGTATCTGATAACTGGATGTTAATTACTAGAGAGGCCTGGTTTTGAAGAATCCTTTTTTAAGTGCCTTTTGGGAGGAGGAGGACTACTTTGAAAGTTGAATCACAAATGTAAATAGTGTCTTTTTTGGTGACCCTACCTTGTCTATGGGTTTTCTTGTTTTTAAAGTCATAAGTGATTGAGTGAGTAGTTGGCCTGGATTGTTTTTATCTTCATGAGCTTTGAAATGTATTAAATCCTAGAAGCATCTACTTAAAACTTGCAAAGCATAAATGAATACTTAGTGTCTGGTATACACATAGTTTAAATGTTGCACTTTTAATAATTTCTGTGCCTGGGGAAAGTACCTAGAATCCACAATTACATCATACACTCTTGTTTGCAGTTTTGTTTTCTTGGAAAACAGTTGTGACCTTCACAGCTCTAAGATATAGCAAAATATGTTTTGATACTTGTCTGTGTGAAAAGACCACATACTGCAGAGAATTATGCATTTGCACTGTGTTCACAGACATATTTGGGGGGACTTTTGAAAGTTGAAAAAAAAAGAAGAAAACATTTAAATTCATGTAATTCTAGCATTGAATGTTGGTGCTTTGTGGCTTCTAAAATATGTGAACTCTGCTCTCAGACTGCGCATTTTCACGGATCCTGGTAGTATTGTTCAGGAAAGATTCTTTAGATATATTGCCCTTGTCAGGAATTTTACAGCTTGAGAGAGAGAATCTCGTATTTAGAATGTTCTTTGCAATGACAATTTTTATATAAATGTGAGAGGATTGGGTGTTTTCTCATGAACAGCAACCTGTCTGCCTTTCGTTAAGCACCTGGAATGAGATAAATGCTAAAAGCTTTTATCTTAGGGCTAAGCCGTAAGTGTGAAGTTAGTAATAAGTTGTTTTTATTTTCTTGGAATAAGTGCCATTTCCTGCATATTATCCATATAAGGGTGAGATGTTTCGAATCACTCAGATCCATCTTAATTTGTCTGATTTTAAATAGGTCGTGGTTGTTTTGAAGCCTGGAGATTTCGGGTAATCTTGCTAATTTAAAAGTGCAAAGTGTTTAATGAGGTTTGGGAGAGGACATGGCTTGGAGAATGTTTCAATATTATATTTAATGCAGAATGGTAAAATACTGTATTGTGGTCTGTATTTGGAATGCTGAAAAACAGTTATGTACTGAACTTCTGCAAATTCTTCCTGAAACATTAAGTGCCAGCACCGAAGTCTTTATCACTTGCCAGTGTGAAGTTCCCTCTACAAGTCTCATATGTTTGCAAGCCCAGTACCAGGGTGAGTGGGTTGCCCTCTGCTGCAGACAAGCACATTTTGAACAGGTCAGAGATGTGGCAGGATCTGGTCGGACAGTTGAGCTGGGGTCCTGCCCACGCCTTCCTGCCCAGCCGGCTCCTGCCTGTCCTGCTCTGCCACATAGTGCCAGATGTGCAGCTTCCCCAGCTGCACTGCTAACTCTGTCTCTGGGACGCTGAAGTCTCATGAATGAGACCCACATACCACCAACGGTACAGGGTCTCCTCCTTCCACAACATAAAAACCCCAGTTTGATGCACTGGGTAATAGTGTATACCTTTTTTTTTTTTTCAGAAGTACACTATTCATGGCTCGTACATATGTAAGAGCCATGATTATCTGCTGCTGATGTTTCCATTATTTTTTCACAGTGAAAACTCTAAGATAATTCTGTGGTATTGACTTTCCCTTACTCTCAGGTATTATGGAAGAGGTGAAAAGTTGATTTCACAGTGAGGATGGAAATAGGGGTTATGCTTTCCAACTGGGGATAAGCATGCATCTTCTCAATAGTTTTCATAGATAAGATTAGTTCTACATCTTGATCAAAATAGCAAAAAGATAAATGAAAGCAACTCTGTAGCCTTTTCGTAAATGCACTGCTAATCGTGGAAAATAACCTGCATATTCTTAAGAAGAGCTGGGTTTTATGGGGTTTTGTATTGTTTAGGTTTTTTTTAATTTCAGTGACTAAGTATGTCAGTATGTCTACTGTGGGTTACTTACGTTACCTGTGATGTCTAATGAGTTAAATATTAGAACAGAAAACTTACAAAGCCACGTAACAGCTGGATAGCAGGTAGTCAAACATCTTTGTATTCTCCCATCAAAGCTTAAGGTATGTTTCTTGAAATCAAAGACCTTAATAGTTGTTTTGAACATATTTGACTGTTGATATCTGAAAATCAAAATTTACATCTGTGCTTGATCCTCCAGAGTGAATTTTGGTATACTTCAAATGAGGTCTCTCCTATCTCCTTTTGTTTGGATTTTGAAGCAGTCACAGAAATAGCACCTGAACTTGTGTCCAGAAGTCACTCTTTTTCATTGTCTGTTGGGTCAGGTTAAGGGCACAGCTCAGCATCAGACAAGAGGAAACATGGCGTATTCTAAATATAGGGTTTACCTTACAGTGCAGTGAGATAGTAGCTCATGCCAACCTGTTTTGGGTTTTTCTGTGCTGTGCAGTGCCATGTAGAGATCCTGATTGTGTTGTGACAGTGTTACAGCAGCCTTAGCATGGTGTGCTGTCAGAACTGAGGTACTCCCTTTCTCAGCAAGGCTGCATGGTGAGCCTGGATGAGGTACTGAGGTAATTCACAACATAAGAAAGTTTTTGTGTGTGTATCTGAAGTACTTTCATGGTTTTGCTTTATGCAGTGCAAACATAAGCAAAGCAGCTTGGATTTGTGCCACTGGTTTTGGGGCAGAGGGGTGTTGCACATGGTATTACTGACTTCACAAGAAACAACACTGGCAGCTTTCTGAAAAAATGTGTTAGTACCTGAGGTACAGCAATCCTTCTCAAGCAAGTGCTGTTTTATTACTGTATAATTGGGAAAAGGATGGGAGAAGGTTTATTTCTGTCTTAATAATCTCCTAGTTGTTAGGACGGTAAAGTTCATGGAAAGCGAAGTATTGCTGCTTCTTTCAATCTAAATACTTATTTGTAATGTGTTTGCAGCTGTTTGCAGTTTTGCTAAGGTACAGCAGTGTGGAAATAATGCAATGAGTTTTGATTGCTGTCAGCCAGTTTGCCCAATAAATTCTCTATGTAGTAGGAACAGTTGTTTTGATTTGGTCTCTAGAACTCACCCTTTTCACAACATTGAGGGGGAAGGAGTCTTGCCTTATTACTGCTGTTAGGCAGCTTTCCCTTCATTGTGTCCTTGCTTTTGTTCTGCTGCAGACATCTAATAACATTCCAAAGATATAAATGTATGAATGTGTGTTTGTGTAGGGCTGTGTGGGAGATCATGTTTATAGACATATGTAAACAGCTGAAGTAAGGGTAGTGTGATTTAGGGGGACTGGCATGTGACAAGGGGAAAGGAAATTGAAGAAGTCAAAGACAAAACAATCAGAGTTGCAGTAGAAAGTAGAAAAAGGGCAATTAGAAGGCAACACAACAAACGTAATTGAGAGTGAATTGTTGGGGAGTGGAGTGATACTGAACATGATTAAAGCTCAAAAACAAGATGCGTATTAATTTACTTGAAAATTGAATTAGAAAGTTGATACTGGTGTGATTAACTACAGTATACAAACGTGTTTTCTTCATTCCAGGAAGCATGGTCTAGAAGAACTTTATATTATACTTGAATGCTTTTTGATATTGTCAAATAAACAAGTGGTATTTTTTTGCTTTTGTAGGAAGATGAAAAATTTCTGACAGACTTGTTTGCACAACTAACAGATGAAGCCACAGATGAGGAGAAAAGACAGGAATTGGTAAGAAATCTGTAAAGTATACGTGTGACAGTTCTCACAAAGTGATATGTGCATCCTTTTTTTTTTTGTTTTTAATTACTGACTAGTATGTTCCTGGTTTTCAGGTAAATTTTCTGAAAGAGTTTTGTGCATTCTCACAAACACTGCAACCTCAAAACAGAGATGCATTTTTCAAAACTTTGTCAAATATGGGCATACTACCTGCACTAGAAGTCATATTGGTAAGTCATTTCAAGTCTATTTGTCATAACAAGTTTGTTTATCTTCAGAGAGGCTTTTTTTAAAAAGCAGCTTCAGCCCAAGCTTCAGCAAGTGCTTTTCTTTTTATTTGCTTCATTTGCCTTGTCCTAGCTTCAGATTCAGCATGTTCAAAATATTTTTGTGAAACTGTAAAAGCTTTTACAATATGACATTGGTAAGTGCCCTGGCATTCTTCAGTTTTTGTTTTCTCATTTGCTTTCCTAGCTTTGCTTGCTTTTTGGTATCCAAATAAGTAAGAAAATAGGGAAATTGATCAAAAGGCAGGGAAACCATAAAATTTGTTTTGCCCAACTGTTGTCAAATCTACAAAGAAGGAGAGTTAACTTAGTTTTAGAATATGGTTTTAGCAATAGTTATTGCTATCGTGTAGGTATGATTTGTGAGAAGGAATTAAAGCTGTATGTTTTCTGGTTCCATTTAAGCTTTTCAAGAAAACATAAAGGATTTTATTTGACTTTCCCAGGGTATGGATGATGCGCAAGTACGAAGTGCAGCCACTGATATATTCTCATATTTGGTTGAATACAACCCATCCATGGTACGAGAATTCGTCATGCAGGAGGCACAGCAGAATGATGATGTAAGTAGAGAGTCCTCAGAAATGTGTGTATTGTTTTTGAAATTACTGGGTTTTGAAATTACTGGTTTATATTTATGACTCTATGAATGACATGAGCCCTAGTTTCAAAGAAATATGGAATTTGGTAACAGGACACTGAACTGCTTTGTTTTTAAAGAGTTCTGTTAGGTGAGATGAGTGTTCACCTGTTCACAGATGCTTGTTGCATTGTATAATTTCAGATTTGGCCCAAGGGAGTAGCATTTGAATTGATTTTTTTTCCCCCCTTCTCTTAGGATATATTACTCATTAACCTCATTATAGAACACATGATTTGTGACACAGATCCAGAACTTGGAGGGGCAGTGCTACTCATGGGTTTGCTTCGTACTTTAGTTGATCCAGAAAATATGCTTGCCACTGCCAATGTAAGTAAATACCTTCAAATGAAATTACATTTGATTTTTTTTTAGAATATTTGATGATACGTGTTATATATTTTTTTTTTCATTCCTTAGAAAACAGAAAAGACAGAGTTCTTAGGTTTCTTCTACAAACATTGTATGCATGTTCTGACAGCCCCTTTATTGGCCAATACTACAGAGGACAAGCCTAGCAAAGGTAATGACACTGTGGATTTTGGGCACATCAAGGCTGTTGAATGTCAATATTTAGAATAACTGTCAAAGGACATTTTCTGTCTAAAAAATTTTAGTCTGGTATTATGATACATAGTTCAAAGTAAAATGCTGATTCATTATTAAGTCATTTGAACAATGCATAAGCATAGAACTCATCAGAGAGACCTGATTTAAGACGTGAACAACATTTGCTGCAAATTTGGCTTTAGCAAAAAATCAGAATACTTGTATAATTTTTAGGAACTCATGGGGCAGTTCACTGACATAGACTTGTATACATGTCTAAATGTTTTTTTTAAGGTCAGGGAGTACTAGAAATGTTGCAACATTTCCCCTCGGAAGGTGTGCTGAATTTGAGGGTATTGTTTCTAGAGCAGACTAAGAAAGTGAAGATCAGTGATGAAGTAACTGTTCATGCTGGCTACTAGCAGCAGTTCTTACTACAAGTATTAAAAGACCTCGAGTTATTTCTTGCATAGTACTTTAGTTAAAAGGCATTATAGATCACATTTTTAGTGCAACCTTAGTCAAGACACTGCATGTGGGGCAATAGTTTATGATCTAGATGTGTGGACATCATAATGTGATTTCGTTAAATAAGCCTGACTGCTCGTGTTAGGGTTAAGTTTTATACTCTGAACCTTCAAACACCAACTTGAGAAAAATGTAATTGGTTTCATATTTTAAGAGTTTCCTGCCATATCTGTATTTATAGAAAATACTCAATCCATAACAAGCTTGTTCAATTTCTGTTTTAAAGACTAAACATATCCTGCAGCATGTTCCATAAAATGTCTGTGGGAAAATAAAAGAACTTGGAAATGTTTACTGGAGTGCAGTTAGATATTTGAAGTTAGCTTCTGAAGGCAGTATTCTAGATATATTTAATTATTTTGGTTTTGTTTCATTACAGATGATTTTCAGACAGCCCAACTCTTGGCATTAATACTGGAATTGCTAACTTTCTGTGTAGAACATCATACCTATCACATAAAAAACTACATTATTAACAAAGATATCCTTCGAAGGGTGCTCGTTCTCATGGCCTCAAAGCACGCTTTCTTGGCATTGTGTAAGTTTGAAAGCTAAGGAAACTAGAATTTTGTGAATGTGAACTGATACATATCTTCACTCTGCTGGAAGAAAACTGTTCATAGATCATGACAATTTTTGACTGAATACAGAAATTCTACTGTTATAGTCTATGTTTCTCAGATTATAGATATATCAGCTACTATTAGTAAATAATTTTGCAGTTATAGATACCTTTTTATCCTAAAAAAAAGAAGGATTTTGCTTCATCTCAGTGGAGAGGGGAATTGAAGAGATGATATGTCAGTATTGAATATATTAAGAGAAGCATTGTAAGTTTTGATGGTTTTTTAGTAGAAATTATTAGAGATAGTTAATTAGAACTATGACTACCACCTGACTGCATTTAACTGCACAGAAGTTCGGTGTGCTGCTCTTCAGAAAATGGTAGTTTCTTGGCCATGCTCAGCTCAGTAGTGTCAAAGCAGTGTGACTTAATTCTGGAGGCAAGTGAGAGATTTTCTCTGTAATTCTGTTGTGCACGCAGCGTTAAACAAAGCCTTAAGTTGAATGAGCAGTACCATACAATAAGAAATACCTTTTACATTTTGTAACCGAATAACCTGTACGCATGGTTGCTAAGCAAAATGTGCTGCCAGGTGATACTGTACTTTCTCTTTATGCATGGACATTCTCTCACTTGTGTACACTGTGGAGTTTCAGAAAGAGCTTTAAACTGGTTGTAAATCAAGCCTTTGCCTTACTATGTGTGTGAATAAAACGTCGTTTACCAATTTTAAAATGAGACAGTTTATATCCTAATCAGATAGAACTAATTAAATCTAATCAAACATTTGAATTATAGGGATGATAAGCAAATTTCTCAGTTCTTTTACTGAGAAAATGTTTTACCTTTACTGTAAGTAATTTTAAAAATTGAAAATAGATTTTTATATTAGCAGTAGTATAGTTAAACAATACTATATGAATCCTTCAGTAAACAGGGATGGTTTCATTTGTACAGTTATGATGAAGGATTTCTTTATGATAGAACACGTAAGTAATCAGCAGTATAGTCAATACTATTGAGAAGCAGAGAACAACTGAACATACTGCTGTATATGAACTGAGGCTGTAAATTGCACTAACTAATGCTGAGTAATTTCTGCAATTTTGCTTTTAAATTTAAAAACTCTTTTGACAACACATCTGTTTCAGGTGCCCTTCGTTTCAAGAGAAAGATAATTGGGCTAAAGGATGAATTCTACAACCGTTACATAATGAAAAGTTTTTTGTTTGAACCCGTGGTCAAAGCATTTCTAAATAATGGTTCCCGTTATAATCTGATGAACTCTGCCATAATAGAGATGTTTGAATTTATCAGAGTGGTGAGTGCTATTTTATGCTGAAGATAATTACTGTATTGCTTAGTCTTGTAATTCAAGATGACTTTTCTTTTTGCTTTTGCCCTAAATTATGCTATCACAATGGGACCATATGATACTGTATTTGTATGAACCTTGTTTTATATCACTATTACATATTTGTACATGTTCTTTCTCACATTCAAACAGTACCATTACTTGAAGATTAAATTCACTTGATACTGTACTCACAGTACCCAGATTTGCAAAGGCAGCACTAATCAAATTTCATCATGCAGATTGGATGGGCTTGTTATGACAGGAATGTAATTAGAAACTACCGCTACAAACCCATCAAATTTAGCTGTGCTCTGTAACATCAATTCAATGGAATATGGAAATACACAGAAGAGACACCAATCTCTTTTGATTATTTTAATGGAGTGCTACCAGGTTACTTCCACGGGGAGGCTCTTAAATATTCGTGCCAGTTTGGCTGTCTGCACAGTACTGTTTCCTTGCTGTTGTTTGCATCCAGATTCTGACAAGATGCTGGATGTACAGACTGTAAATGTGGTAAATGGGGGCCAAGCTAGGGTGCAGACAGTTGTGGAGGAGTAAGTCACCAGGCATTGTCACCTTGAAATCTTTAGTGTTGATCATCTCTTTCTTCTTTGAGTTGGGACTCAAGGTAATTCAGGAAAGAATAAGATGACCTGATCATCATGGAAGAGTTGATTGAAAACTGGAGCTGAAGCTATGAAAAAAGTTCACCTATGTAGGTGGTTGTGACTTGTACAGTGGTGTATTGGGTTTGCATGGCAAGATTTTGGTGGGCAGTGGCTAATAGAAGCTGCTGGAAGCTTCCCCTGTGTTCAGCAGAGCCAATGCCAGCTGGCTCCAAGATGAACGTGCCACTGGCTCAGGTGGGAGCAGAGATTCCCCTGCAGCCTGTGGAGGACCCCAGGCCAGAGCAAGTGGGTGCCCAAAGGAGACGGTGACCCCTCGGGAAGCCTGCGCTGGAGCAGGCTTCTGGCAGGGCCTGTGGCCCTGTGGAGAGAGAAGCCCACACTGGAGCAGGTTCATGGACAGGACTTTTCATCCCATGGGGGACCCTTGCTGGAGCAGCCTGTTCCTGAAGGACTGCACATCATGCGCTCTATCAGTATAAAAATATCTCTAAGTTACAGTGAGAAAGACATTTTAGGATTGGGTTTGGTATAGTTTTTATCAGGCTTTAGGTTCCGTCATGTTTTGAAGGAGATACTGCTCGAAAATTGATGCTCTTTTGCTAATCAAAGCTCTAGATTTTTAATTACATTTATAACACTCATTTTTGTATAAGCTAATTAATACAGTGCTTGCTATGGCATTCTCATTTCAGATGTTTTTATAATGTATTAAATAAATTAATTTGAATGAAAATAAGTCACTTTATGTTTGTTTCTTCCTGTAGGAAGATATAAAATCATTAACAGCTCATGTAATTGAAAATTACTGGAAAGCACTGGAAGATGTAGATTATGTGCAGACATTCAAAGGACTGAAACTACGATTTGAACAACAAAGGGAAAGACAAGATAATCCAAAACTTGACAGGTAAAATGCACTAAATGCTCTTAATAGTATATTGGTGCTGTAAGTATCTTATCAGACTTTTGATGGGTTGTTCTCTTATACTGGGAAGTATAGATAATTTAGACTCCTGCTTGCATCTCAAGCCTTGCTGAATTTACTTGATTAGAAGTGTGATTTTCAAATATATTGCTACAGACTATTGATCAACTTTCAGCAAATGTTAGTTGCTGGACCCCCAGTCATAATGCTAATTTATCATACCTTAAACTTATGTGCACTACTTTAATGAGGCTGGAAGCCTACCAAGTATCTCTACCAAGTTCATTTGTTTAAATATTAGATTTCCACTGCTGATTTGAAAGACTGTTCAGTTGTGAATTGCCATTCTGTGGATTGGTAGTTTTTTTCCTTCAAAAATTTACACGTCAGATTTCCTTTTATTTTAGTTGTGGGAGTAGATATTTAGATAGGCTTTATCAAAATGCCTGAGGAATAGAACAGACAAAGAAATTTTCAGAGACTGCTTTTTTGTCCCCGTTAGATTTGCTGATGGAGTAAAAAGCAATCTGATGCAAAGCTTGAATCACTCCTTCTGTTTGCCAGAGCAAAAGTTCCCTTCCTTAGTACACAGTTGCCCAAGGTTAAAAGGTTGAGATGTATAAAAATAGGAGGTTTAGGCCTTCTTGCTTCACTTCTTTTTGGTTTATGTCTAGTTTCATTAAAACAAAATGACTGCTTGTGTGAACAATTGAGTTACTCTTAAGAATTGTCAGCAAGACCTGTTCTTGTTCTGCTGTCTGGAATTAGTTTGAAAACACATTAAAATTAATTCTGGTTAGTCCTACTAGGATATCTTGAAATTTCAGACTTTTATTTTATTTCCTGCCACAAGATTTCTTAATACTTAAATTTGAGATTTGTACAATTAAAATGAGACTGTAAGTGTAGATTTATTTTAAAACATTGAAGCACTTTCAAGAGCATATGCAGGATCTTCAGATTTGAGTACTGAGGTGTTAAAAGTGAGATATTATTTTGGCTTATGTCAGCTAAGCTTATCACACAAACAGCTGTGAAATTCAAGGCTGTGATTCTTACTTATGTTAATGCATATGTGGGAAAGAACACCCAGCTGCTTTCTTCCATAATTTCCATCCAGTATAGCAAGTAAAGCTTTAGTTTTTTTCTTGGCTTAAGTTGAACTAAGTGGTTGTGCTGCATGAGTTTATCCAACAGAAAATAGAGCTTCTAGAGGTCTGTAGCTCAACCTTCTTCCTACATCTTACATAGTGGCTGCACAAGTCCTGTTACAGTCCATGTAATTTTTAAAGTGAAAACCCAGAAGTAATAAAATGCACAAATAACAAGAATCCGTTTACATATTTTAGCAAAGAAAGTTCAGTAAGGAAGGATACCAACATTTTGTTGACATGGGCTACAAAAGTATTCATTAGAGTTCCACTTAAGTCATAGTTTTGTGCTGTTAACAGAACTTGAGTTTAAATATAATGTAAAATTATGCAGTATGTATAGATACAGATGATAATACTGGCAAACAACTTACTCACAACTAGGTTCATTATTAAAATTACATTTAGCGTTTTTATTCAATAGCTTGTAATGTTCTAAGGTTTCCCTTGTGGCTTTTTCCTGCAGTCAGTAATGCGAATGTCTAGGTTGTATTATTAACATTTTGATCCCAGTAACAGAGACTTTATGAAAAACATGACATTTCATCCAGTAAATTGTGAAGTGCTTCATCAAGAGTTTCATGCTGCTGTTGGAAACTGACTGTTAAAATCAATATCTAGCAGTGAAAATGTTTTCAACCTCTCTTCTACTTCTCCTCCCCCATTCTTCAAGGGCCACATCCCTGTCCCTTTGCTCCAAGATGATAATACTGCTTCTGTGAGAAAAGAGAAAAGTAAGGTGGAGCTGAAATAAACCAACACTGATAATAGATCAAATAGGGAGAGGTAGGAGTTTATATCCAAGGCTCTGAAAAATGGAAAATACTGATATGTGACCAAAAGTAGTAACAGGTGGATGTGACAGAGAGAGATAGCTTTCTTTTAAACGTATCTGTTTAAAACTGGAGTCATATTTAAGATTTTTTTTTTTAACTTGTTAGACCCTGAATACTAACAGATTGTGAAAAGTTTTCAAAGAATAAGTCTATATTTCTAAACTCTTTGTCTTACAACTTTTTATTTACCAGTGCAAACTGGTAAACTAAGTCTGAATGCAACACTTAAGTGAGATTTATTAAAATTACTTTTAATAGTGCTGTTTATGTGCTACAGGATTTTGCTGTGATCGAGTAGTCTGAATGTGCTATTAGCAAAGTTGTACTTTATTTATTCTTTACATGGAAAAGTTTTTAATGATATTTGCATTGAAAATACAAAGGTTCACATTAGGGAATGATTTGCTGGTGTTTTTAGTGCTCTGCAGTGTATGGATCTGTAAGCTGTCACTGAGTGTCGAGTAGAAGTTTTATTATTAATATGAGTAGATTTTTGAATCTAAGCTTTTAAAACTTACTGTTCTGCAGCATGCGCTCCATTTTGAGAAACCACAGGTACAGAAGGGATGCAAGAACCCTGGAGGATGAGGAGGAAATGTGGTTTAATACTGATGAGGATGATATGGAAGATGGAGAGGCAGTGGTGCCCCCTTCTGACAAGCCTAAAAATGATGAGGATATTATGGACCCTATCAGTAAATTCATGGAAAGAAAAAAATGTAAGTGATGAGAAGATGAATGCCATAACTTGTATTATTTAGTCCTACTGCAATGAAGGATATGCATGTATTTATTTTGAAATTGCAACATCAGTTTGGTGGACTACCCTTTAAAACAGTTTTGTTGTGTTTAAAAACAGAATGATACAACATGTGTTGTAGATTTCTTAAAGTATTTGAATTAAAATCTTAGCTGATAGTCAATTTTTTTTTTTTTATTTGAGTTACAATTCAATGTTATGTATTGAATATATATAATACTGGTCTATAACTCAAATTTTTCTACATAAATGTTCAGGTGATACCATTGGTAGAACAAAAGTGTTAATTCCTGGCTGGTGACAACAGCTGGTAGGTGGTACAGTAGTATGGAAAAAAGTCTATGATGGCTCACTTAACTGAGTTATACGTAAGGACATAAAGTATTAAGCCTTCTCCCAAACAGTGAAGTGATTTGTAGTTAAATGTTGCACTCAATGCTTTACTTTTGCCTTTTTTTTTTTTTCTTTTCTTTCCAGTGAAAGAGAGTGAAGAAAAGGAAGTTCTTCTGAAAACTAACCTTTCAGGTCGTCAGAGCCCAAGTTTCAAGCTTTCTTTTTCCAGTGGTACAAAATCTAACCTTACCAGCCAGTCATCTGCAAGTAATCTGCCTGGATCCCCTGGGTCGCCTGGGTCTCCAGGGTCCCCTGGCTCACCGGGATCAGTTTCTAAAAGCACATCTCAGATGGCAGCTATTACAACTAAGGTAATTTTGAATGGTTGTAGGTTGACTTCATTGTTACAGAGTAGGAATTCGCTTTTGCATCTCTCTGAAGTTTCTGTGAGTCCTGACACATTAAGTAGTAATGGACCATCTGGTTTGTGTGAACTTCTTGTCTGGCCTTCAGCATTTTAATGAGATCTGCTGTATGTAGAAGAAATAGAAGCTCTTCTAATGCCCAGACTAGTCAAGTAGGAAGCATGCCACTAGTTGCTCTTAGCAGTGATATTTACTGTGAAATACAGACAACACTGTACTTATGTTAAATTGCACTGGGATATTTGACAGATAAAAATAAATATTTTGGAAACGTAGCCAAATCTTGGTAGATACCACAATGCCCTGCCACATCCATTGAGGATTTCTACTATCACCATTTTAATATTGTTCAGAATTCTATAACTGACCTATGTGAAGGAAATAAATTGCATTGAATGGTGATTGCTGTAAGCCAGAACAATTTCTAGTACCCAAGTGTGACATTTTTCCCTTTGAACTTACTTAGAGTTTTGATTTGGAACATACTGAAATAACAGAAGAAAGCCCCTTTAAAAGAGCATTGTAACTTGGAGTAAATACTCAAAACTAGCATTTTTAGATAAATTTTAGGACGCTGTTGGATTTTATCAGATTTTTGATTAAAAAATATTTTAACTGAGTCAGGAAAGTAGAGTGACTGCTGTTTTCCCAGCACAGGGGGGGCAGATAAGGTAGTGCTGATACAGTGCAGTTCAGATAATGAGAATTAATTTTCATAACAAGTGTTTCCATTTCTGAAAGGTGAGGTATGTATGTCAGTTGTCAGGTAATCTTGGAATAACACTGATTCATCCTCGTTTTGTAATGCTACCATACTGCTTGTTCACCTAACATCTAGTGAAGGTAAAATGGAGGTTTAGGTTTTTTCTTTCTTCTACTCAACATAGCTTAAGAGTTTGTGTTTGGATTGCATTCTGTTGAAAACACCTGGATTAGAAGAGTTTGGCTGATGGAAAAACCTAAGGACACTTCCTCTAAATCCCTCTGTGGAGGAAACTCCTTGCATGACCCAAGAGTTAGTCAAGCACTTTTTAAAAGGGATGGAATTGGCTTGGAAATCCATTCAGTCTATTAGAGGCTTGTTCTCTCCCAGACGGTGTAATTCCTTGAGTCTGAAATGGAGTCTTTACATATGGAACATATTGGATACAGTATTGACTCCACAAATTCAAGTAGTGGTGGCAAAAGAAAAATGTTCAGGTTACAAAAGGGAACATGCAGTGCACTGAAAAACACTTGTGGATTCAGGCATAAGGTATCTTATCTTCTTTCAGAGTAAAACAAGCCACAGTCACAAACCAGAAACAGTGTTGAAATTGGGTTTCTCATTAATTACCTGATGTTGTTGTTTTAGGTGTAGTATACTCAGTGTTATGTGTATGTGACTGTACAGAATATGTGTAATTGTTTTTCAAGTTGTATTTTGGTATGCAGTTGCCTGAAATGTTCTGGTTGGGATGTCCATTATTAGGCACCTGAATAAGTAATAGGACCTTTGAGTAAAGTATTTGGCTACAACTGCCATTGTCATCAAATGCTGGTTAAGCTTCAGAAATTGCAACGTGGTATAGTTAGGGGAAGTTTCAGAAGTTCATGCTGCTGCTTTTTCATGGGTTTGGAGCTGCCTAATGCCTAATTTGTGGGTATTTGCATTACAAGGGAGTTTTTAATGTTACTAGATACATTTTCATTTTCAGCTGACAAGTTATTTAAACTTTGTAACCCGTACACCTCATTCAGTTACATTATTCAAAAAAATTCTTCGTCACTACACGTTTAAACTAACTTTTGTGAAGACAACATGTGTTCTAAAAGTATCATAATTGAAAAATTCAAATTGAAAGATATTCTGTAATTGTTATTGAAGTGCTTTCAGATTGCTCAATGCAGTCAGCTGTGCTTAGTAAAAATAAACTTTGTCTTCACCCATGGCCCTGCAGTGACACTTAGCAAAATTATGTAGATTTTTGGCTTTACTTAAATTTCAACTGGAAATACTTGCAGTTGGATAGGTAAAAACCCATTTCAGCTTTATTCATTTAAACATTTTTCAGATAATCTAATTTTCATTCATACTGAAGGATTTCTTTTTGTTCTGCGTCATTTTATTCAAAACCTCCTGAACCAGTGTGCTTACAGCAAACACGATGTTACAATACAGTCATGAACTATTGATGTACAAACGTTTTCCTAATTAAAATAATTGTGTCTGTCTTTGTAGGGAGGCCTCGTTGGGCTTGTAGATTATCCTGATGATGATGAAGAGGATGATGAAGATGAAGATAAAGAGGAAACTTTACCTTTGTCAAAGAAAGCAAAGCTTGAGTCATCATAATGGCAACTGCTGAAGATCATTACCAGTTGGGGAAGGATTTTTTTTCCAAAAACAAAACAAACCCACAGCAAAGCAGCAATCTTTTGTGAATTACTGTGTATGACACAGATCAACCTATACAAATGGATTTCTGCCAATCAAGTGCCAATTCAAAGGAGCAGAAGAAGGAGAAATACTTTGTTTAGGGGAAGGACTTACGCCTTTGAGTTCTCCAGCTTGGACCACATGTTGCCCTTTTCTCAGGGAAGGAAATGGAAAACAAAACAAAACAAAAAAAAAAGAAAAAAAAAAGCCAACAGGGCAGGAGTTTTGTTAGTGGAACTCTGGATTGGCTGGTCAGTTGCTACAATCAGAATATGCTTTCTTGGACCATGTATGAGACTTCTGAAGAAAAGGCAGGTTTTGCCATAGTTCTTCACTAGTTAAGAATGCCAGCAGTTTCTTTGTATAAAAGAGACCTGCCTTTGAAATCGTACATTCTGAACATTTTACTCGAGCTACAACAGGTTTTAAAAACCTCTGCGGGGGAGGGCCGAATATAAAGTTTCCTCTTTTTTTTAAAATCTGTTCCCTTCGCCCTTTAAACTGCAGAAATTTTTTTTGAGGTGGGGGATTTGTTTGTCCCTTCTTGATTAAAGATTGAGTGGAATTCTAGATGTGGTCACTTTTGTGTCATAATTTTTTTTGCCCCCCTGAGTGTATGCTTAGTTGTTGAGTATATATTTGGGACCATTAAAATTTTTTGATGTAATATAATCTCACTGTTGTGCTGGTACCTGTTTCACACTGTGTAATTTTGTTCTGCATCACAGTTCTTAATATGTTAAGGATTTTATGGAAGATGGTATAGTTTTTATTGGAGAAAAAAATCTTGCCACAATGTGCATAAAGCAATACTATTTTGTGACTAAATATTTTATATTAAATTTTACAGCAGCACCTGTTGAGAGAAAAATCAGGGAAATAGGATGAAATAAAAAAATTTAAACCTATAAATAGGAAATTAGTATTCCAGAGAGACTTTGAAATTTCATAACGTAGAACAGTGATGGTAACTAACTCATCAAAATGCAAGGTAGATGAATTAGGAATACTGATATACTGACTCATTTGACTTAGAAAAATAAAAAAGAAATAACTAAAGCTGAAGGAAAATGGCATTAGTAGTATTTTTTAAAAATCTCTGATTCCCTTTGTAATACCAGTTTTAGTGAATAAAAGATGGTTGTAGAATAAACTCTGTACAAGGACACCATCTTTTGAAATTTATTCTAATACTCAGTTCAAAACCAGCAATTAACTTGGTCTAACTCAATGACTGCCTTCTTTCCCCTTTTCCCAAAAGTCTAAATACTACTGATTTGAAATTAGGCATTATATCCTGCTTCCTTACTCCTTTTACAGAAGATGGCTTTGCACAGCACTGTTTGCTATGAAAGGGCATTTATTCAATAAAACGAGAGACCCTTTCTTATATCTGTTTTCAAAAGCCAATTTCCTTTTGGGCATTCAAAGCACCAGTGTTGCAACAATCACAATGTTTAATAGGTAAATGTGTCAATACAAATAGAAATAAGAGAAATGAGAATCTGAGGCGGGATCATCGGTGGTCACACCCAAGGGTAGGTGAGCACTTTGTTTCTGAACGTTGTAGATGGTGTGGCAGCTTCTGTGCCAACTACAAAAGGCAAAGCTTCAGTGCTTGGGCTTTGGCAGTACATACCAGCCATTTTGGATTTAAATAAGAGTGTGCATTAGGGAAAAATTATTAGCCATCTTTTCCTCAAAGAGTTCATTTGTAATGACTTTCTAAGGTTGAGTTATTACAATGTATTTGAAATGTCTGTGACAGGGCAGTTCTCAGCAGTAAATTTTACAGAAGTCAGGAGTTGTGAACATGGTCACTACGGGATTGGACACAGCCTGCTGCTGCAGGCTGAGTCCCTGTGCTGTCTCAACAAACTGTCTGAAAACTGATTTTTGCAACTTCGGTGTCAGAGCAGACATTCTGACAAGGAAATCGGCCATTTTGCAGGTTTTCTTAATTAGCCAGAACCTAAATCCAGCTCAAGCTGTCAAACTTTCCTTGAGCATAAAGCTCTCAAAATGTATCCATACAGTCATCTTCAAGTCTTCCAGGCTACATCGCAGGAAACCATTCTTCTGAGTTGGTCAAAGGCACACTTTTTGTTAATGTTTTTTTCTGTTCCTTTAGCAGTCGAGTGCTTGGATCTTGTGATGTTTGGTGCTTCAGTCTTCCAGACTTTCAGATACTTTCATAATACTTGTAGGAATCTTGGATTTTGAAGCATTGCATTTAACAGAAGGAGTCTTACCCTAAAGTTACTGGGCTTGGTCAAAATAATAATGAAAGTGGGAACTTTTTGAAGTTTTTATATTTTTATGAAGTTCTCAAAGACTGGTAAAACATTAGCCTGCGCATCTTTTAATGCTATCTAACTTGTGGTTAGATGGTTAGTTGTCTTCCCAATTATCTAATGCTCGTAGCCTGACAGCACGTCTGCACTTGGATAGTATATTATTCCTGGAAGTTGGAAGTAGGGGAATGGTGAGTATGCTCTTGCCCAGTGATACTCACTTTTGTGTTCATGGTAATCATGAAATGTATTTTAGAGGGAAAAAAAGAAAATACTGGGATTGCGAGAAGTGACGGATAATTTAAAAAAAAAAAGAAAGTGGGTTTGAGTTAGTAGGTGGAAAAAAATGATGTTAGGAAACAGTGCTCTGTTCTAGATATTTCTCTGGGCTGATTTTTTAAAACCGTTTGTCCTCATCCCAAGAGAGCTGCATGTATATTGTCCTAAGCATGGCTCAGTCATCTTGGTTGCATTTTAACTGTGCCCTGAAGTGTGGTTTGCAGGGCAACCCTTCTGCATTTACAGACAAGAGCCAAGGTGTTTGAATCATCCATAAAGGCTCCTCTGTTCCTTCAGTGGCTGAAAGAGTTGATGCTGATTCCTCGGATGTACTTCCAAGCTTTGAGCCTAGACTTGCTGGGGATACCAGATAGAATGTATATGAAGTACCCGGTCCCCCAAGGAACCCACACACTAGTGAAAGTAATTCCAGGTGATCTGGAATATTTCCAGATTTTCTTCTAATGCATGCCAAGTGTGGCAGCATTCGAGTTAACAGTGCACATCACCAAAAAAGAGATCTCCTGTGTCATGAAGGTGAAAGAATCTAAAACCTGGTGTATCTAAACAGCGAGTTATGTCTAGAACATACTGTCTGTAATGTGCCTGCTTGGCAGCAAAGATCAGTCTATTCATTCATCCATCTCTCGAAGCCCACCCAGGTGAGGCATCATGTTCTCATGGAATTAAGTGCCAAGTAGGCCCAATCCTTTTAAAGTACTAAGGATGGAACTGTTCAGATGAGGCTTTACACTCACAGGTTTTACACTCCTGCAGAGATGTTTAGTTGGAGAACTGATGGGGCTGTGTTCTCACGTTTCTGCTATTCTATGGCGCTATTAGGCAGGCGAGTGGCTGCCTTTTCAACCCAGCACAAGTGATGTTGCTAAGTGATGTTTCCTGGCATCTGCAGAGTGGCCACAGAAGTTCAGCCTTACCCTTCTCAACCGTTCCACAGCTGCAGAGGCGTCCTGGAGCAGTGCTGTCAGTGGCAGAGCAGCACTGCAGTTCCCCTGCCTTGAGGACATTCGACTCCCATTCCAGGTAAGCTGTTGTATTGGTTTGGCACGGCCTGGTTTTGGGTAGCAGTGGGGCCACAGAGGTGGCTCCTGTGAGCAGCTCCTGGAAGTTTCCACCACGTCCGGCAGAGCCAATGGCTGATGGCTCTGAAGATGGACGTGCTGCTGGCCAAAACTGGGCCAATGAGAGAGGTTGGTAACGCCTCTGTGATGACATATTTAAGAAGAAAATCAAAACAAAGTCATAGGGGGTTTTGCTTCTAGTCAGAGAAGGGGAGGAGGTGAGAACATGTGAGGGAAACAACATGGGGACCCCAAGGTCAGGGAAGGAGGGAGAGGAGGTGCTGCAGGTGCCGGAGCCGAGGTTCCTCTGCAGGCCGTGGTGAGGACCATGGTGAAGCAGCTGTGCCCCTGCAGCCCATGGCTCCGGGGGACACAGAGATCCACCTGCAGCCCGTGGGGAGGTGCCCGTGCCGGAGCGGGTGGATGCCTGGAGGAGGCTGTGATCCAGTGGGAGACCCGGTGGAGAGAGGGGGCCCTTGCTTCCAGGCTGGAGCAGCCTGTCCTTGGAGGACTGCACCCCGTGGAAAGAGAGAGCCACGGCGCAGCAGTTTTGGGAGGGCTGTGTGCCCGCGGGAGGGGCTCACGCTGCAGCAGGTGCGGTGTGGCTGCTGCCCGTGAGAGTGGACCCACGCCGGGGAAGTTCATGGAGAAGTGTCTCCCGTGGGAGGGACCTCACGGCCTCACAGGGGAAGGACTCCTCTCCCCGAGCAGCGGAAGGGACTCTCGGTGATGGACTGACCAAGCCCCCATGCCCTGTCTCCCTGCGCTGTCGGTGGGAAGGAGGGAGGGGCTGGGCGGCAGAAGGTGTTCTAAGGGCTTATTTTACTTCTCATGATCCTCCTCTGATTGTTAGCCATAAATTCACTTTGTAACTTTAAGTTTAGCCTGTTTTGCCCTTGAAGTGTTTTTTTCTCCCAGTCCTTATCTCACTCATGGAGCCCTCATTAACTTTTTTTTTATTTCTCTCCTCTGCCCAGCTGTGGCATGGGAGGGTGGGTGAGTGAGCAGCTCTCGTGGGTGCCTGGCATTGGGCCAGTGTCAAAACTCAACAGCTGTGAAAGCAGGAGACGAGATGGGTCACCCAGTGTAAAACTGGGCAAGCATTCAAAGAAGAAAAGTTGCCACAACTAAAGTTTTTCTAGGTAAGTTCTCCACCACTTTCTCCTTTTGGAGTCCAGAAGAAATGAAGGAATATACAGTTCATAGTTCAGTTCAGAAAGGAGGCAGGGCATGTGGGCATGCTGTAGATACAGGAAAACCTGTGGGAGGATCTGTAATGCCTACCCTCAATCAGAGCCATAATTTAATATCTTAGTTCATGTGAGGGAGGCATAACTTACTGTATTTTGGGGTTGTCTTGTACAGAACCAGGAGTTGGACTCAACCCTTGTGGGTCCCTTCCAACCCATGATATTCTGTGCTTCTATTATGTGGTTCTGTTTTATGGTTCTATGATTTTTCATCAGTGGCTGGCTACCTGATGAGGTTGTATATTTGATTTGATGTTGCTCTAGTTGCAGCCACATTCACTGGAGTATGAATCTTGTGGGGGGTTTATATAAATTATTAGAACAATTGAAAGCTGAAATGAAGCCCTGTGGACTTCTGGAAAAAAGGCAATTAAAAAGGGATTCTTTATCACTGGACAACCTTAGTTTTGTGCCTTTGGTCACAACCCCTCAAAACTGGAATCTTTCATTAGTTCCTCAAATTCTTCTTCCCACACCTGTTTTTGACTCTTGCACACAGAAGTGAATTCAGGGTGCTATTTGAGCAGGTAGCAGGGACATAAATTTCCTCATTCCCGTGTTGTTCACTGTTCCAAGAAATGGCTCTGCCTTTGGTAGGTATCAGAGGTGGTGGTCCCAGCCACACTGCCATCCACCTCCCTGCTGAGGCTTTGTTAACTTCTCCCTGGAGTGTTTTCCTTGCACGTGAATTAATACTTTTCTTCAACTCTGAACAGTCTAAGTATTTCCCAAAGCTGCTTATAAAACTTTTGGCTGTGCTTGCCTATTATTTTTACCTCACGCCCAGTGTCATCAATATAGATATTGATATACTCTTGTATAACTCAAATGTCAAAACAGCAGTCTGAAAAATGAAAATTCCCTGAAGTTTTGGATCTTCAGGATCACATTCCGTTTTTATAAGGACATTTGCTAGTTATAATTGATAGGAATTGATACTTATGATTTGAAATATTTTTCGTATTAATAAAACATAATCAAAATATGTTCTATTTGATACATTTTAGCTCTTTCTATGCTTTCTATACTCGCCTATTTTTCCTTTAAAGCAGTTAATAACAGTTCCTAGTGTGGTCCTACTAGTTCTTTTACTTGTCTCATGATTCCCAGTTAGTGCTGCAGAAGTTCTTCTTTTACCTCCTGACAAAGAAACAGAGAAACTATACATGGCAATCTTCTGCCTTGAGTATGTTCCCTGCCCTGATGAGAACACAAGTTTTTGGATAAGGGGCCCAAGCCTTTACACAATTATTCTCTTCAGTAATCACCCTCTCAACAGACCAGGACCTATTGTGTCTTTAAAACCTGCAAGAAGACACCTTCCCCTTGCTGCTGCCGCCGCTTCAGAGGACATCTTTCCCGATTTGCTAGACATGAGGTTCCCACCCTACTGCATCTCCTGAGCTCACTGCATCAGATCACCAGGACCAGCCTTTGCTTCTAGCACCTCTTGTGGTTATGAATCTAACTGAAATGAATTTCTTCTCTCTTCTTGCAGGCCCATGAGCATTCCTCCACTGCTGTGACACTAATAGCCTCTCTGAAGGGTTCAAGTCAAGGAGGTTATGTCACCATTTTGTGTTTGCTTGGGATGTGAGTCTTCCTCCCTTGCTTTCAAGTTCATGCAAAGAGCCATAAACTGCTAGTGCCCCTTCATCTCCTCCCCATATATTTTGCTCAGTACCGACTTCATTGTTTGCCTTGTGTATTTGACTTTATTTTCTATGGACTCAAAGGTTTACGAGATATTTATTCTGCCCAAACTCTCTCTCCTTGTGTTTTAGATTCTGTATTATGTTAGTCTCCTCAGGAGCCTAAGCAGCTGGCTTAAATTTCAGCACTGAGCAAACATGTTCCAAAGGTTAATGCTAGTTTCTTTCTGGGAGTTTCTCTCCAAATGTTTCAGATACCAGCCACAGACTGTAAATCACCGGCATCCCCTCCTGCCCCCGCATTCAGATTGATTCAAGGCACATTAGCAAATACTTCTGGGAGTTTGTTTGTGTTTTGGTAGCTCATACAGGTTTGTTTCTTTTTACTCTCATTCAAATTTCTCTAACACTGTTTCCTTACCATCTTTGTCTAAACAAAATGAACAGTATTGAAAACAGCATTTCAGGATCAAATATTGCAAGGAGCAAAGCTATCTTCTGACCACCATTTTTTCTCCCGGCACCCATTGTTTACAGCTCCAGAGTGTACTTAAAGCAAACTTACTCCACAGCTGAGAAGTTGGTTGATGAACAGTCGAGTCATATTTACAAGAAAGCTGCTTAACGACAGTCCCAAGCAAAGGACGAGAAAAAGCTCTTTCCCGATTACCATGAGTTTAACTCTTGTATTCTAACCTCATGAATTCTGTTATTCCCGTCCCTCAGCAACTTACACTTCAGACAGCAGATGAATGGTGGAGCTTTGTTGATGGTTGTACTCGTTGCTAGGGGACAGTTTGAGGGGGGTGAATCATGCCATTTACAGTCAGCCTAAAGGAACATTTGGAAATGTTTAAGCTTAGAAAGTTCCTCCTGTAGTCTGTGTTGTTGAAAATCGAGTTTTTTGTGGCTATGAAAACTGCTTTAAAAATACACATGATGATTACGGAGGCATTAAACATACTGGTGTCTTTAGTAGCTTGTATCTGTGTGTCTTAAATCACCGTTCTGGTGCTTCTTAATTCTTTGATAATTATGTTCTTAGTTAAAAGCTGACCATGTGAAATGGTATCAAAACAAAATTGTTGGAAATCACATCAAACTTAAATACTACAAGTTTTCATCCTTGCTTTTCTGTAAGCAGCATGATTTCTAAATGCAATTGCTTGTACATGTCTGCATCTGAACTTTCTTGGATATATTCTTTGGTATTTGTTTTATTTTATCTGCTGTGGGAAGGCGGCATCTTAGGTACCATCAGAAATGAGAATTTGACCTGTAGTAGGTAGGTGAGTTTTTACAAGATACATCTTTGGTGGAACACAAGGTGGGTGAATAAAACTTCTCTCACTGTAAATGCGAAGGCACAGTTTGGAGGGGACGTGGAGGAAGCAGCACACACCCAGCTGGGGCTGACAGGTATGACACGGAATTACCGAGGGGAAACCCCTCCGCACGCATTTTGGGGGCCCATAGTCAGGGTACGTGTTTTGCCCGAGGCGCGCAGCCTGCCCTCCGCAGCCCCGCGTCCAGGGCTGCTCTCGGCGGAGCTCCGGGCAAGCCTGGGCTTGCTCCTGCCCGGGGCAGCCGGGCTCTGCCGCCCGCAGCGTGCGCCTCGGGGGGCTGGGGGACACTCGCAGCTACTCCGCCTTTCCCAGCGCGCGTCCCCCCGGACTGCGGCCCTTCGCAACACCGCATGCCCCTTGCCCCATGCGTGCTGAAGCAGTTCATCGGTATTTTCCAGACTACATCGGGGCTCCCGGCGCATTTCAAAGCAAATAAGGTGTTATTTCCCGCTGCCGCTTTGCTTTCGGCATCGGACGAGAGCGCGCAGCCGCTTCCCGCGCCGCCGCCAGAGGGCGCCCGGCCCCCGCCTGCCGTGGCCGAGGCATCCGCATTCCCAGCCCCATTCCCAGCCCCTGCCCGTCCTGCGACCGCGGCTGCACCTCCAGCACCCGCCTCCGTACTGCCCGAGGCCAAATATTTCCTGTAACACAGGCAGGCACCTTGAATAACGCGTGAGTATTTGGCATCCCCAGGAACGTTTCCTAGGTAAGAAGTTTGGTTTTTGTAACTGTGCTCCATGATGCACCCTCCCTTTCAATTATCTCACTACTGGCAACACCTGGATTGGACTATGCAGCTGTTGTTTCTTTCCAGGAGTCTGTCCTACAAACGAGTTGTATCCAAGTCGTGAAAAGTGGGAAAGCATTCTTCCATCTTTATTCTGTCTTCTGTGAATAGGTCTATATATTTTTCAAATACTAAGGTTTTTTTTGCTCGTAAACAAGTTGCAATTCACATGTACCAGCGTAGCAAGCGGGAGTTATCCATCCTTGTCTACAGGGCTGCCTAAAATAAGGATCCGCATGAAGCAGATCATTAAACCCAATCTTTAGTGGGACAAACAGGCCTCTACAATGAACACCAGTGTCTATCATTTAGTAATAGCTTGCTTGCAAACTGCTCTAGTCCCTCAGGCACAATAACAGATGTCTCTTCCTCAGCCGATGCACAAACACACATGCACCCACCCCCTTAACAAACACACGCATCGAAGGTAGGTGGTTAATAATAAGCAGAATTTCAGATATGTCTTGTCTGACTGTGCAACATCCAAAATATATTCTGTGAGTTCAGTATGATCGAAGAAGAAATAGGCAGAATGCACTAAGAAGCAGTTGATGCACAGGCTGATAAATACCAGAGAGAAAAGATTGCATCTGTGAAAAATAGAGCAAACTGTCAACAGAAATCCTGGCACAACTGTGCATTAAACTGGTTAGCTTCATGACTAAATTATTTCTCTTCAAGTTCTGAGCCTGGGATAAATAAAGCAGCAATCATCCCGATTACCTGGCATTGTTTATTTTCCTAATTGAAGACTGGGTACATTCTGCCCCGCAGGAAAATAGCTGGCACGCCGGTGGGCGCCCTGGCAGAAGGACGGTCTGTTCCCCGGGCTCAGCCCGCCCGGCCCGGCCCCGCTGGGCCTGCCCCCGAGGCGGGAGCGCCACGGGCACCTGCTCCCCGTTCATTCCACGCGGGCGCGCAACAGGCTGTGCCGCTCGCTTTGCTCCAAGTTTTCCCTCTTCGTTCTTTGACCAGCACTAAGGGGTTTACGCGGCACGTCTGGAAACGCCCCTAAGAAATACTTTGTGGGGAATTTCGTGGTTTTTAAAGCGTAAACTTCGGAACCGCGCGCTCCCGCTCAGCGCTGGCGCCGTTCCCAGCGGAGGAGGGCGCGGCGCCGGGCGGCTCCCGGCAGGTACAGCCGCCCCCGGCGCGGTCCCGCGGGTGAGTTTCCTGGCGAGGCCGCGCATCACCTCGGTGACAGCGGGAACGAGGCGCAGCCGCGGGGTGCGGGGCCGCCCCCGCCGGGGCAGGCAGAGGCCGCGGGCCGCTCTCGC
>VZTE01003653.1:260835-297728 GCA_013397775.1 Eulacestoma nigropectus
CCTCACGCCGCCGCTGCCGCCCGCCTCTAATTGCCGGGGCTCGGGCACGCCCCGCCACAGGTACCGCGGCGGCCGGAGCGGAGGGCTTTTGGTGCTGCTCGGAGCCGTCCCGCGGGAGCTCCGCGCCTTTGCTCCCGGTCCCCGGGCGTTCAGTCTGGCGGTTGAGCCCCCCTCTCCCGGCGTGGCTCGCTCTTGCCTGGGCAACCCCTCCTGCAGCCGCGGGGCGAGTTCGGCGGGGGAAGACCGGCCTGTTGCCGTCGGGAGGAGGGAGCGGGCGAGCGGCCTCGCGTGTGCCCCCGGCGCGGGGCGGGGGAGCGATGAGCCGCGCATTGTTTGCCCTGTAGGCAGCGTCCGGCGGGCAGCGGGGCGGCGGGCCATGGGCTCCGCGCCTTTGTCTCCCGAGTGAGCCGGCCCCGCGCCCGCAGCCTCCTGCCGCCGCCCGAGCCCCGGCGACATGGACGTGACCGTCTCTGAGCTCCTGGAGCTCTTCCTGCAGAGCCCCTTGGTGACCTGGGTGAGCAGAGCGGGGCGGCGGGGAGCGAGGGGGCAGCCGGCAGGGCAGCTGTGTCCTGCCGGGGGTGGCTTTGTCCGCCCGCTATCTCCCAACCCCGCTGTCCTTCCTCCGGCAGGTGAAAACCTTCGGGGACCTGGGGAGCGGGGACCGGGACAACCTCGGCGTCTACATGGACCTGGTGGATGGCGTGGTCCTGAACAAAATCATGCTGCAAATGTGAGTGGGGTTGGAGGGCGGCAGGCATGAGGGGGGCGCGCCCCGGCCCCTCCCGCGGTGTGGGGCTCCGGCCCGGAGCTTTCCTCAGGCGGGGAGGGCGGCCTGGGGCCGGAGCGATTTTCGGTTTGGTTGCTCTTCGAAGTTTACAGAAAACAGTGGGGGGAAAAAAGCTCCAAACTAATCCATTTCTATAAAATATTCTTTAACTTCTTTTTCTGGTCTTTTTTGCGTGGTGTGCTTTTCCTTCTCCTTTTTTTTCTTCTTTTTTTTGCCCCCTCCCAGTTATCTCAGTTATTCGCACATGCTACAGTGGAAGGTGTACTGGCAGTACAAAGAAGGAAATGAAAGTACAGTATCATATAAAGATTTACTGGGAGGGTTTCATCTGAACTTTGTCTACTCTTGCATAAACTTCGATACTAAGTACGTAATTTGGAAAAAACCCTCAGTGCTACCTCTTTCAGGTGGCACTGTAAGGCCATGTGTTGGGGGTACTTAGAAACTGGTTAAAAGATGGAGTGCTGAAAATACCCTAACATCGAAATGAATCGTTGTTAGGACTTGTGCTGTGTTTTTAACCACATCGTTTCCTGTTGCTGATCTGCTGTGCTGTACGCAGAGCCTGACTGTTTTTTCTTTTCTCTGTATTTGCTTTTAAATATTCTGAAATACGTCTGAGAGAGTTTGTAGGGAGAAGTATTTGCCTTTTGGGGGAGGAGAGTTTGGAAGTTGCTCAGTTTTGGCAGTGCACTCTCTTAAGTGACTGAAATCAATTGAAGCTCGACCAGTGATTTGCAGTGTTAGTCAAAGTATTTTAGTTAAGAATTCATATCAGAATCTTTTTAAATCTTGAAAAATAACATTAAGTCTGACAATCAGTGCCTCACCCCACTCAAGTTGCCAAATTTTGTTATCATCTGATACCTGGCTGCTCCATGTGAGAAGGTAATAAAGTTTTGTTTTGATTTGATATTACCAGCAGTGAAAATTGTGTATTGGAACTTAGGTAGTGAAGCTGGTGAAGATCCATGATTCAGAACAGAACCCAGATCAGCCAGCACACATGGAGATAACAAACTAGTGGTGTAAAATGTTAGCAGGGATAGAAGCCTCTTAGAAAGAGAAGGCATAATTTCCAGCATTTTTAAAGGAATAATTACTCTTTAAAAATATAATTTTCTGCAAATTAAAGCCTCAAGTAGGAACGTTTAGATCCAGGTTTGTAGCTTTCCGAGGTGTGGGAAATTAAATTTTGATTTATGACCATTGTGTTTGGCACAGAGATGACCAACCAAACTATCAAGGAACAGCAGCTGAGTCGGCTGCAGGTTTAACTAAACGGCAGTGTTATATAAGACGTTTATTTAATTATATGTGCAATAGTCTTCTTATTTAAAAACAAGAAAAAATAACTAAGTCACACTTAGTCACAAATTTATGAAGTTATGTGGCTTTTGAATGACTGTGGCATTTTTATGAGGGCTTTATTAGGTGGTGTGTGCAAACTTAGATATTTGTAGTTGGCCGTTGAACTAAGTCTAAGGAGCTAGAGTTGTTGAAGTCGAGGGAGCAACTGAACAATGGTCTGGGGACAAGGAGAGAATGATAAGATCTCATGGAAATAAGGAAGATAAGCATATAGGCTGGCTGAGTGCAGTGATACCAGTTGGCATTTTGTCTGATCTCATGTGAGTGTGAGAGATGCCCTGGCATGTTTACTTCTTTTAAGCAGTCAGGTAGATAAGTTGGTGGGGTTTTGGCTTTAATTTGTTCGGGTTTTTTTCCCAGCAAACATCTCTGCCAGTGGTGTCTCAGAAAGTGAAGTGTGGGAGGCACAAGCACTGTGGAGTAGGAAACTGTCCCATTATACACAGTCAGGCCTTTTTTCTCCCCTTTTTAGGGAGATTTAGCAGTGCTTCTAATGGTGACTAAAGAGCTTGAAACCAAAAGCTTTGTACTGAGCCCAAGTTGGTTTAATTTAGGAAGGATTGCAATTTTATTTATGTATCCTGTCCTAGCAAGGTGCTCAGGAGGGATGCTGACTGACCTTTACTTTTCCCTGATTTTAACTTCAGAAATTGCAATGCAATTACTGCTTGCTTGTAAGTCAGGAAAGTCTTGGCAAGGCATGTTTCTGTCTCACAGAGCTTTCAGAATAAAAAAATAAATGTGTTTTTAAAAATTCTTGATCATCATTTTTAAGTCCTGGTCCCTGAAGATGTCTTTCAGTGCTTGGCTGGAGATTTCTTCCTGCTGAAAGTGTGTTAGTGAGGGCCTTTAATAAATCTAGAACTGGATTTGCCATGCCAGGATAGTGTTGATTGCTTGAAAGCACAGATGCAGGCATGCACACACATGTAGAGAGTAGGGGGTGGCAGGGTGAAAGAGCTGGGCTCCTGATGTGGGCAGCTCATCACTTATGTGTTATTTCACTTGGAATTTTTTTATCCTGCTTGCCTGATTACAGGAACAGAAATAACAGGGGCACACAAGCTTGCATCTAAACACCAGGTGTGATGCAGTGCTTTGCTGCAAATCAACATGTTTCTTTCAGTGAAGCTTTTGAAAGCCACATTCTTGGGAAATTCATTACTAAAAATACAACATTTCTGCCCTGCAGCGAAGCAGATTTTAAGTTTCATTTAGGGCAAAAAAGAGAGGTGGATCTGTGAAGAAATCCAGATATACCTGTTGAGTGGAGATTGCTGAGTGAAAGTAAGGCTTTAGCTGTTTGAGTTGTGGGTGGGCTGTAGGAGTTTAGTCAGCCCCTAATTTCTGTTGTAATAGTTTGGATTTTCCCCAAATGCTGTCTGGCAACTTTGGGTGGAGAAGATCCCAGCTGCTTTGTGTTGCGGTGTCAACGTTTTTTAGGTGATGGGTTCATCTCAGCAAGGCAGCTGTGTCACCAGAGAGATATGTGACAGCTATCTATCACTTTTCCTGCCTGCCAGGTCCCTGCTGGCTCTTTGACAGGAGGTGAAAATCAGGCTGTGCCTTCACTTCATCCTCTTCAGAAATGAACTGCCCCTGGGAATGCCAGCCCTGAATAAAACGTGGTTTGCTCAGGCTTGCCAAATGTAGCCATGGCATAAGGGCTGAGGAAGGGAACCTGGCCTGGGCTTAGGCAGACTGTAGTCGGTAGGACACCAGCTGTTGGGCTTTGCTGGTGATCTCTTTGCTTACTGATAATCTCTAAAACAAGCAAGACTATTTTTAAGAAAGTTAGGTGTTGTTTGGTTCTCAGTAGAGGCACCTAGCTGTTAAACTAGTTAAATTTAGTAGCAAGAGTCAGCAGTGTTTGGTTTCCCCAGTTAGATTTTAAAACAAGACAAATGATTTTTCAAATAATTCTGTTGTAAATGAGTGGTTTCGTTTGCCTGTGTCCTGCTCAAGTGTATATCCCAACCTGATAATGCATGAAGGACAACATTGATTTTTGCAGACTTGCAGTATTGGCTGAATGCTCTGCATACAAAAATGTTTGTTAATCTTCAGAGTGGAACTGCTGTGTTTCAAGCTTGTGTTGCTGACGGATTTATGTGTACCACGTTAATGAGTTTCTCTGCAGACATACTTTAAAAAACTTTTTCAGATGGTTGTGTCACTTCCTGGTATGAAATTAGCATGTGGCCACACTGCACAGACTGCCTTCAGTGTTACAGTTGCAGCTGTGGCATAATACCTACAAGAATAAGCAAATATTTGCCCCATTTAACTTCCCAAATAAAACTTCTTGTAAGAAATGATGTGAAGGTTTATGCCGGCACGTGTTTTCATGTTGGCTTGTTCTAGTTCTTCTAATTGATAATAGACTGCTTTTCTGTCAAAACATTTAGCAAACAGGAATGTGTGTTAGGAATACAGCTGATAACACTGTATTCCTAACACTGTATTTGTGTTAAAATCCCGTTAGAAAAATGCACAGTAGTAGGTTTTTCCATTTCAATGGCAGCTGTCATGGTTTGTGGTACCGTTGATCTGTCGTCTTTAATTTAGACCATGTGACAGGAACAGCCACGTTGTGAGTGCCCTCTCCTTGTGGTTTCTAGCAAGTGGCATGAATACCAGAAGGTTAGAGATGTGCGTCTGTTTAATTTAAATTTTTAGAATCTTACTTAGAGGTGCATTTTTCCACCATTTTCTAGGCAATTTAGGAATCTGCCAGCCTTAGTGGCATTGCCTCACTTGATGACAAAGGAAGAAGTTGGGTGGTAGGAGAGTTAGAGTGGCCCCAGAGTGCTGTATTTTTGATGGATGCTGAGATGCTGGGCCAGTCAGTTCCTTCTGGCATCTCATAAGCTTTGGGCCTGACTTGAGGGGTTTCCCCTTGCTCATCAAAATGGCTTGTCAGAAATTGTAAGAATGGAATTGTCATTTTAAAATTTAAATGGAGTTTTTTTGTGGTTACTTTTATTAACTGGTGACTCAAGGAGATTGCATCTTCATGCACTTGTGTCGCTGGCCCCATGCCTGCTGAACTTGTCACTTGATCTGTCTCCTGACCCTTCCTTTCCTCTCTGTTCCTAAAAGAGTCATGAGCATGTACAAACCAGATGACTTCTTTAAAATGTTTGGGTATATAGTGAAGTTTGAGACTTTCCTTCTGTTTATTTGGCTTGGGTGGCTTTTTACTGGTTTGTGGAGTACCTCCCTAAGTCACACCTCAGCCATGCAGTCTCAGTCTTATTTAGATAACCTTTTTGATCTTGAGGAGTAGGTGGTTTTCAAAAAAAAATAAATGTAGTTTTCATTATATTTGTGTGTAAGGGAAAAACCAAACATCAAAGGATTGAAAAAGGCATCTGAGGTGGTGTTCATGGATTTTTCAGATATATCCAGACATTAATTTGTTTGGATTACCTAGTTAGTGTTGCAAAAAAAAAATCATCTCTTTAATTTTCAATGTGATCCTTGGAAAGAGTTCCTTTCTATAAAATTCTTGATAAATAAGTTTCACCATACAAGCAGGTGTTATAATGTACAGAGTGTGGTACCAACAGCTCTGTCTTCTATAGGTTAGGATAGGGTTGTCTTTAAGCACAGAAAGAAGAAATGGGATCTTGCTGGTTGAGAAGGAATTGTTTCATTTTCCTGTGAAGACAATAATCCCTGTGGCAGTTTGAGGTGTAGGCTGTGCTGGACTTCCACATCTTGTGCAGAGGGTCCTCTCTGAAGTGTGCTGAGGTGCTGTGTGAAGCTGCTTACGCAACATGTTCAGAAAACTAAACCATCGGGTTTTTGAGCTACCTTCTATTTCAGAAAAGCTTTTAACTTCTTTGTGATGGAGAAGTGGCAGGAGTGCCAGAGCTACACTGTGCTGCAGCTTGGCTGCAGGTTAAAAGGACCCTGAGGTCAGTGGCATTAAGGGCTCTTGGAGCAATCAATTACCCTTAACGAAGATGATAGGATAAAAGCTCTGGAGTTGCTTCTGAGGGCCTGGTCCTGCTAGTGCTTATGTTCTTATAACACAATCTCCACTGTGCAAAACTGAGCAGATCTTGTTTAGGAAGTAGTTGTTCCGTCCCTTATGTGCCTTTGAAAACCTCATCCAAGTCCTGCAGTTCCACTGCTGCAGCTGTTGAAGAAATAGCCTCTCCTTTCCTGTGGCTTGTCAGTGTGTTTTGTGGATGCCCCATTTTGTGCAGTTCTGGGAAGGGTTGTAGAGTATTGACTGCTAGCCAGTCAAAGATCGCAGTTCCTGGCTGCAGACCTGGGACACTGCCAGACAGTGGCATGGCAGCGTGCTGCCTACATGAGCTTTCACATGGAAATAAGAACTGCAGGCTGACCCTTCTGTTTGGCCAGCTTCTCTTTACTGAATGTTTCTTCCCTTTTAGCTTCCCAGTTTGTTGTCTTGGCCTTGCCTAAAGAAGCTGTGTCCAGCTTCCTTTGAGGTTCAGCGTCTGCTCAGACAGTACTGAAGGCAGAGTGCTGTCTGAGCTCAAGCCCAGGTGGCATTTATGCTTCTCCCTCAGTGTTGCCAAGGGCCCATCCTGTCAAACTGTTACAAGTATGGCTTCTGCACTCCTGTATCTGAGCATCAGTAAAATGGAATCCTTACTACAGATTTTAATTTAAAAGCTTGTTGCAGTTGCCTTTTTTTGTTTTTTTCTTTCATGATTTATTACTGTACTAATCCGTATACAAAATCCTTTGCTGCTGGAAAGGCTGTGTAGTGTCTTGCTAGTTTATGCCAATATTGGTCATCTGTGCTTCACATTGCTTAAACCCTTGTACATAAATATGGTGTCTGATGTTATCTGCTGTCAAGGCAGTTTTCTCTCATCTGTGGAATATCTATGTATTTTTTTCATACTTATTCACATAGCATTGCTTTCACTCAAGAGGTGCTCTGGAATGGTTGTGCATTTAAAAAAAGTAAAATCTCTTTGACATACTTATGTAAACGTTGGCAGATATATTTTAAAAATAAGTGTTGGATCAGTTCCTGTTTTATTTCCTTGTCAACGCCCGAGTTCAATAGTTGGCCCTGGAAAAGCTGTGAATGGCTTAATTAACAGCCAGAGCAGAGCTCTGGGAGGCAGGTGTTTGGATTGTGTAGGAGTCTGCTGATAAGAGTCATTATTAGAGGGCAAACACAAAGCTTTGATCTATGCTATTGGCAGATAAAGATTTTCGGGTTCCTTTTTTTTGCAGCATCTTAGAGTGTACAGAGACGATCTGAAGGTGTATATTTGTATGAAATTATTTGCAGCTTTTTTCCTGTCTTATTTTTTATTTTAGAAATAAAATTACTTCAGGTACAATTTTGATTTGTTTTCTTTAAAATCAAACAAAAAACATAGCATATATATGAGAGATCTAGTTAGATGATATGGGTGTAATAAGTGCAGTATTCTTCTTTTCCCTTCAGTTTATAATGCATCTGGTCTTTGCAGGTTTTTTTTTTACATCACTGATCAAGTATTAATACCCTCTTCTCGTCATAAAACTCCAAAGCCAAGGAAGTATATTTCCTAGACTTGCCTTTATTTGAATTTATTCATATTATCAGAGACTGCTTTGATCTAGCTTGCACAAAGTAGATACGTTCTTTTTTCAGGGAAATATGGGTAAGAAGGGAAGCTACCCTGAAGTGCCGTGTGGGTTGCAGTAGGGTACTTTGTGACATGCAGGAGATACTGCCAACTTACATGTAGGTGCAGAGATAGTGAGCTTATTCTATCATGAATTAATGTATATGTACCCTGTATAATTGTCAGTGTATTTAATGCGTAAACTTGAATGTGTTATTGAGATGTTAAGTTTTAACACCACTTTAATTAGTAATATTTTATTTTCTTCTTCCTTTTTAATAGAGATCCTCGACCAACCAACCAATGTGTCAACAAGCACGTAAATAATGATACCTATCTTCGGGTTCAAAACCTGACCATCTTGATCAGAAACATTAAGACTTACTACCAGGTGAGATTTCTGCTCACTGATCTGGGGTGACTGCTGTACTGTTTTAGCTAGTGCAGGGGCTGGGGGCTCGAAGAAGCTTGCTGCAGGAAATGGAGAGGAAATTGTGTTTGTGTAAAAGTACCTCCAGCCGTGCTTTCTCTTCTGAAAATGACAATACGGTTATCTTCTCTATCTATTCCTCATGGCCAGAGGCTGCTTCCTTGCCTTCCTCTTTTTTTAAAGAAGTTGTTGTTCTCAAAGACTGTCATAGCATTTGGAGATGCGTGTACTAAAAGGGCTGTTTTGTGGTAGGGTTGTGTATGTGAAGGGGTTTGCTGAAATGGAAGTAGTGTTTCTAGATGTAAGACTTTTTAAAACAGGAAACCTGTTCTTAAAGGGGCTGCTGGAGAATAAAATCTTGATGAAGAAATGTTATAAACACTGGAATATAAACCTTAAATTGGTAGGAAAAATAAATCTGTGCTTAGCTTGAAGGTAGAGTTCTTACGCTCTGTACTTCAGTGTTCAAGCAGTTGTTTGTTCAGAACTCCTCTAAGAGAGCAAAGTGCAGGAATGGCTGCAGAGTCTCACAGTGCACTTGTTGGGTGTCATTCTTGAGCTGTCAGTGTTCCTCTACTGGAAGAGTGCTCCCCTAAAACCAAGGTGATGACAGCTGAGCACTTTTGCAGAGATATGAGCACGTTGGCTGCTGCTGGAGAGCCATAGCACAAATTCAGTTACTCTAAATAGAATTTCTGTATGCACACTGTTGTGTGTATTTGGACTTCTTAGTGAGAAGGTTCTACTCTTTCCTTCTACACATCTTTTGCCAGATTTGAATGCAGTATAAACCAGGCTGAAACCACTTAGGATTGTTAAAATGCTTCTCTCTGTGTCTCAATCATATAATGAACAAGAAGCCAACTAAACTGTAGGAGTTGGTGTCAGTCTGCTTATGCTGGACACTTCATCTTTTCTGTATATATAGAAGAGACTGTGTATTGGTTTTGTCTTCAAAATACAGAAGAGATGTAGAGTGGTGCCTTTTCATGCCATTCTCTTCCAAAGCTTGCCTACTGCTTTTCTATGTGATTGCCACAACTCTGCTCCTGGACTTGCTTAGGGAAGCCTGAAAGGCACTTGTGAAAAATGACAAAGTCAGATGGGGTGTATGAGTCATCTGTGCAAGTTCCAGCAGCCTGCTAGGAAAATGAAGTAACTCAGGTTTGAGATGGTGTAGGGGAGGGTATCATGTATTTCTGAAGATAGCTGATCTGTGTCTCTTGTTGAGATCTGGAGATGCTAATGCAATGTGATGTCATTCCTGAGACTTGTGATTTCTAAGGGGAAATTCCATTTGGTCATAACTAGAGGCTGAAGTTTGGGGTTTAGTGGGTTGGTTTTTTGTTTTGTCTTGTTGTTGCTGTTTGTTTCTGTTACTCAGTAAGTAGTTTAAATGTGTATGGAGTCTACGAGAGAGACTAGTCCTAACCTTCTTTCTCCTTGCCCCCACAAGATGTACTGTCTGAGAGTCTGGTCCTTCAGGTGTTGAAACTTTCATTCACGTGCCTTTTTTTCTTTTCTTGAAGCTGATACTGTGACCTCTTTTAAGAGCACCTGGAGAGAGATCAATGTCAGGAAAAAAGAAAAGTGATTCAGAGTCATGTGTTATGTTGCTTGTTGACCTAGCTGTTGAGCTAATCCAATAAAGCTAGCAACAACTAAAATAGGTTAAGACACAAAATTTTCAATGGGAAACAGTAGCTGAGGCTTGCAGTAGCAGCTATAACAGTCATGTTCCTATTGTAGTCCAGAAATTAAGTACTATGAATCTTGCTGCCTGAGGACTATATATACTGTATATAAACAAAGCCGTCATGAGAGCTCATCAGTCTTAGCATTTGGTCCTGAAAATGTAATTACAGCAAAGTTTAAAATAAAGTAACTTTTTTTTTTTGTGGTAATAGCATTATATAAGAAACTTATTTTTCCTTGACACAATCATATCTTCAGGGCAAATCCAACATCTTAATGCTAATCTGAGATTCCCTTTTATGTGGTGTGTGCAGCCTTCTATTCTCCATAATCTGGGGGTAGTTGAGGCTGCCTATGCTGTAACTGAGCTGTGTGAGATTGATGCTGAGTATAATGTTGCATCTGTACTCGTGTCTCTGTTAGATGTTTGGAGGTTTTCTTGTCATTTAGGATATGATTTAAGTAGGTTACTAGGGGGTTTTTTTAACATGCAACCAAATAGATGCTTTGGAATATTAAATATTCTTAATAATTAAGTATTGTTAGGCTGCTTCTCTACTGAATATTAGAGATGTTTTTAATAAGCTGAAGTTGTGGGCATTGTTTGATGAAGTAGTATTAACACATTAGCCTAAGTTAAAGTGAGGGTAGTGTCTTACTGACTGAAAACATGTTTGCCGGCTGTGAGGGAACAGTTCCTGATAGATAATAGGAACGCGAATTTTCTTCTTCCTCAAGAGAAACAAAAGCTTCTGGAAACACACTATTGGCCCTGACATTTTACATTCCTTTTGGCTTAATGGACCAAAGTCAAGTTTACTGCATAATTGCTGGATTTGGTAGACCAGATTGTCTAGGATGAAGTGGTGTTTTCCTCATTGTTTTTTGAAGGGCATTGGTAGGTGTGAAAGAATACTTGCCCTGTTCTGTACTGGGCAGGAGCAATCGAGAATATGACATAAATTCCTGGTACTGTAAACAGTATCTGAGGAAGGTGACATAAGTGCCTACTAAAATTAATGCTGATATTCAGAAGGTAGTTGACATTTCAGATCATGTAATTGTCTAGTCTGTCTGTATCTAATATCAGATTTCTCATGTATTTGTATAGCTGATCTCTTCATTAAAGCAAAATTCTCATTAATACAGATAATACTACTTCAGAAAATAAGGACAGGTCTGATCCATAAGCACAATTCCAAGTATTACAGTGTTGGCACTTTTCCTGATCTCATAAAATGAAGGTTTCTGCTGGAAATAAGTATGAATAAGCCAGGTTGTTGGTGGAATTTGGGTTTGATTTAAGCTTTAAAGATCAGGCCCTATATGTGCTTCACCAGACATAGCTTGGGAGGGGTAAGTGCAGTGAAGAGGCCTTTTTTATGTTTGAATAACCTCTCTATTTAGAAATTTGCTAACTGAATTTGTTCATTCGTGATTTTCTGAAGAGTTGCAGTCTTGCAACTCTCAGCTGCATAAGACTTCATTGCTGGTGGCTACTAAGAAAAACAGTGTCAAGATTTAAAACAGAGGACAACACTGGTTGCTGCAGGCTTTGGTGGTTTTTATATGTTTCTTGGCTATGTAACACTTGTTACCAGTGGTACCATGTGACATCTTTGCTTTTCCCATTCTCTCAACAGTTCTACCTTTGCAGATTTTTATTGACTTGAGAGGCCCCTCTTTTGAAACCAAGCGTATGACTCATTTTGCTGTGGGATTTTATGGGCATTCAAGATAATGTCATAAATTGCATTAAATAATGGTTACACTACTGGTTCACTGGAGAAATGGCTGATCATAAAACTTCTGGAATTGGTGCCATATCTTGGAAAAGGCTGAACACAGCAGAAAGTTTTCTTTGCTCATAGTGTGAAATTTGTGTCTCTTCTTGCTCTGGCTGAATTCCAGTGCTTGGCTGTCTTTAAACTGGAAGAAGAAAGCTAGAAAATCTGAAGGATGTTAGCCTCTCCCTTTGCTGTATTGTACAGAATATTTAAATCCTGCAGGTGCTGCTACTTGAAGATTCCATGTAAGAGCAGCTGTCCTGATATCTACAATGCTTGAATAATAATCTCATACCTGTAGAGTTTTGGAAGATGCCTAAGACAGGCTGGCAAGAGAAGCTTGAACTGGCTTCATTGTGCTTTCTCTGCTCATGTGTCAGTGTTTGGGTTTAGTGTTTTTTTCTAAGGAACTAAAAACCACTTTGATACCAGTTTATAAAAAAGGAGTTTAATGGAAGGATCTGTTTTGATAACAGGTAGTTTCCTAACCTTCAGAAATGTCAGCAATCGCTCCAGCAGTATATACTGCACTCTCAAGCAAAAATTTTTAGCATTTATGTGAAAGACTTGAAGCTGATGGAAGAAAAGAATGTGATCATCCCTTGGCTATGCCTGGATGGGTATTATGGTCACATCTGGACTATGTAGATGAGAAATGCTGTTGGAAGAAATGCTAGTGTGGGCACGACTGTATTTTTTTTGCCTCTATTCCTTGCAGTTGTGGCCACTAAATACCTAGCAGATTGCCTTGTGCTTCTAAAAGGTTGGAAATATCTCTTAATTAAAAAAAAATTGTACTGAGACAATTCTGAAAAGAGTTGTGACTGTGACGTACGACTTCAGTAAGAAACTCATAATAACTTAGTGTTGTCATTAAAATGACAGGGGGGTGGGTAAAGAGGAAGCAATTCACTGAATTTTTAGAGACTATATCACCACAAATCCTACTGTCCCCACCTAAATCACTTAGCTGGGCCCAGAGATCCTGGAGGGCAGGGATGCCTTAATTTTAGGGCATATTTCTTCAGACCTGTGTCTTTTACTTCTCTGATCTATACTTGTGTTCAATAAGTACAAGCAGTAGAGTTTTTATTGAGCATGTTAAAGGGTATTAGCTGCCTGTGAGTTGCTGGGGCTGTTTCTACCCTCTGGAATAGAGATGAGTTTGTCTTCAGGCTGAGGCAAATGCTGTTTTTCCCTGTGGATCAGCTAAGGTCTTGCAATACCAGTATCTTCCAGATCAGTAAACAACTCCCAATTCTGTAGTTGAAGCACTGAGTCAGGTTTAGAGCTTTTAACTGAACTGCAAAGAGCAATTCAAACTTGGACCTCCAGATTTGGGCACAGCTTAGGGACTGGCAACTGTACTCATGCTATAAATAAAGTTCTGGAAGTAGCAGTGTCCTCTTGTGTGAGCTGGAATCTTTCCCTACTAGGCAGGCTACTTCTAATGGGCTAGCAATCCAGTCCTTAGCAAAGTAAATACCAAAATGCTAGAAATGCACATAAATGCACACGCCCTGGAGTCAAAAAAGTATTTTTCTGTTCTTAGGGGGGAAGTTTGTACCCCCAGTGGCCTACTGAAATTAGGTAAAACTAAACTTCTTTTTGCTAGCTTTGTGAGTTTGATGGGTTAAGCTACACTGTACCTGAGTGACTGCTTTCCTTTGATTACTCTTCCCTAGGGTTTTTTGTTTTGACTTAGGGACAACCTTTCTTTGTCTTGAGCTTTTTTAAATTCCAAGATTATTAACTGAGAGTGTCAGCTTTCTCATGAGCAAGGTATGCAAAGCTTCAACAGAAACTCTTTTTAATTCAAATGCTTTGCTGATCTCATGCACTCCTAAGTGCAGTTCTATCACTTTTCTGTACACTTGAGTGGGCTGTACTCTCATAGAGTCTCCCATGTTTTCTGCATTGGCAGTTGTACTCTTGCACCCAGCAGAGGTAGTGTGCATGTTCTTGTGGCCTGAAGTTACAGCTGCACAAAGCAACAACAGTGAGCAGCCATGGAGCCTCTCTGTCTTTTTCACAAGTCTGCAGGAAATAAACAAACTCTTATGACAAGTAAGTTATTTGTAAGGTACTATTGTAGGGATGGGCTGTGTTTCAGTAAGGCAGTGGGCCTTTCAGGACTCGAGATTCTGCCACTGGCACGACCTGGAGTAGAACCTTATTAGCTGTGTATTTGCTTCTGCCTCTATTCTTTGTTTGACCCCTAGTTAGTTTAAACTTGCTACAGGCACAGACTCTCTATATGTATTTATGCAGTACTTGGCTTAATAAGACTTTCTTGGTTCTGCAGTGACAAAAATATTTTGAGTTAGACTTTCTCTTCTGCAGGAGCATGATCATGAGACATGAAGGTTGTATGTAAGACTGATATAGTCCACAGTGAATTGTGAAGACAATCACTTATTGTAGTGGTGGGTGCAGGGCAAGGAAATGACTGACCTTGGTGCAGCCATTCTGGGAAATGCTAAACCAGTGATGTTAGTCTTAGATTTAGTTCTTCAGCTGAAAATGGGTACCGCTCTGCTGCAGTGGAACAAAAATAAGCATAACAAAAATCATGATCATTTTGTACAGGTCTTGTTATCAGGTATTTCAGTGGGAAAGATACAGGTGACTCATCACTAGCAGCCAGACTGTCTGATGCTTTGTTAGTGAAAATTGTCTTGATTATTTCCAGAAGAACTAAACAAACATTTGTGCTTCAGAGTTGAAATGAGTTTCTGCAGAGGTCAGTTTTAAAAGTGTTCCCAGGTTGGTGAGAGGTACCCATTCCAGGTGACTTAGTAGCATGCTGTTAGACACCTGATTGAGATTACTGGCTGTGATTCTAGGATGCATTTTGGGTGATAGATTGAATTCTATCTGGAAGTTTAAGGGAGGACTCATTTTAGAGACATGGTTTTTTCCGTTGAGGCTCTATGCGCATTTTAATGCAGAATGAAATAGTGACCTCAAACAGATGGAAGAGAATGGGTTGACTTTTAAACTACTTTTTTCCTGGAGCTAGAATACAGGAACGGGCGGAGTAGCCTGACATATGTCTGCAGTCTTGTCTTTGTTTTGCTTAATAGGCTTGAGGGGTGTGAATATATTGTGCAGACAAATGAAGAAACTGAGCCAAGGAAAGAGAGTAGCAGTGTCTTAAAATAAAGAGGCAAATGGAAGTGACCTGTAAAATTTTACAGTATGGAATAGCTGTTTGGTTCCCACACAGCAGCATTTACTTAACCTCTGACATGTTAACTGAGAGCAATTCTTGGGATGTCTGAACTGCAGAACGCATCCGCAGTGTCCTTTGTATGGCTTAAAAAAAGAGTAATGTGAGAATGTGTGTGACTTTCCTTAATGAAAGCCAAGGCCTAATGTTAATCTCCTTGACTGTTGCTGTGATTACCAATGCTAAAGCCACAGAGTATTTCAGTCCTCTACTACATATGTATTTTTGGATATTAGGTTTGAAATGTAAGTTGCAGTTCAGTCTCATCAGACAGCCATGTTCAGTCTTGCTGCCTCAATTTTGGGCAAGTGTCCTATTTTTGTCAGCTGAAATTTTGTGAAGGAGGGAATTAAGTTTTGAAGAGCCTACCAATTTTGGGTAAGTTAGAAAACAGCCTGCATGCCACTTAGAGCTGAAAATAGCGTTGAGGTTTATTTTTTGCTAAAAGGTATTAAAAAATGAAAGTTAAAGGTTGCTTTATTGCCTGTGTTTCTGTAGTGATTTCCATGTCATTTAGTACTTTTCATTAAAAAGTCTTTAAAAAGAGAAGGTGAATTCCACAAATGTGTGAAGTATGATTGGCGAAAAGTCCCCTAATTGCATACCAGTTCCCAAAGCAAATAACTTCTGCTTTTTAATGGCAGGTAGTAAAGGAAAGTGATTTATATTCTTATTTTATAGGTATGTTCTGCCTGTGAAAGTGTTATTTAATCCACTGTCACTTTCATTGAGGTTATTGTCACATTGTGTATTGTGACATACAGGGTTCAGTCCACAGTCTTGCTTTCAGCTCTGACTCTGGATTAAGTTTTGGTGTCCAGGCTTGTTCCTGTAAGTTCCAGGCAGTGATCTGAGGCCCTGGAGTGTGGAGCAAGCAAAGGTCTCTTTGTGCCTGTAACTCAGCTGGCCTTGGCTTTCCACTCAATAGCATCGTAGTTCAGCTTGTGATACAAAGCTCTGTAATGAACTTTCACCTTTTTGTGCGCTGCTCTTTTTAATGGCTTATTAGCAATAAGCAATTAGCAGTAAGCAATTCTTCCACCGTGTATTTTCACCTGAGACAGGTATTTGAGATGTCTTTAAAGCAATGCTTCGCTGTCCTTTTGAAGGAGTATCAGGTTTCATAAAAATGTGGGAGATCTTGGATCTAATGCAGAGTTTTATTTACTTCTGAAAACTTTCGTGCTTTGTGTTGTAAAGGTGTGCTTTGAGTTCATGTTGACCTCTGGGACTTTTGGCAAATGTGAGTGAGTGCTCTTGGGCCAAGAAGTGAGTGTGAAGGTTGTGAAGACACCTACCCTGATTAAGAATGATGGGATTTACCCTGCTGAGCAGGTCACTGGACCTGAGAAAGTCACGGACCTGGGACACAGGAGGGAGTTTTAGTGTGCTAATTTCTTTGCTGAAGACAACTCACAGGAAAGGGTATATTTTCTGCTTTACATGGTGTGTGGACTTTACAGTATCGCAAATTAAGGAAGGCACCTGCTCATGAATGCACAAAAATTGAAATGCTATCATTTCCTCATTCATGCATGCATCTCCCATTTGCACACATGTTGGTTTTTGAAGAGAAGGATTTATAAAATGAGCAAATAAAGCAGCAAATTAAAGTATGTGCACATTGTACTTTGAGTAAGCAGAATGACTTTTTGAAATAGCTGTTTAGATGGGCTGTTTGAATATAAGCTGTGTGAGATTAAGAGATGGAGTTGAAGGAGAGTTAAGTGTTTAAATTCTGCTGGGTCCTCATATGGCCAGTAAAAATGCCTAAATAAAAATCTGCTCAGCAGACAGAAATGGCCCCTGTGGAGCTGCCGCTGTCTGTTCTCTTTCATAATTAGCATTATTAAAAGTCTCTAGATGTTTATTTAATTTGTTTTTTAGACTTAGAATGACATGAGTTGTGTATGTTAGGTGATCAAGATAACAGCGATAGACATCTGCTCCTTTGGGGGCTGGTAGGAAAGACTTGTCTTTGCACAAAGGAAAAATATTGTATGAATGCCATTTATCATTTTCACAGGACAGGAAGATATTTATTTAGGGGGTAATTAATATTTTTAAACTACAGTAGGTGATGCTCTTTCTCTAAAAAAATCACCTTTATTTACCTTACTTTAAAGAACAGACTTCAAAAATATCTAAGTTGTTTGCTGTGTGTTTAAGAAGCAAAAGAAGATAATTTCCCTGTGGAACCTTAGAGTTCTTCTGTGTCTTGGTTTTTTTCTGCTTTTTTAAATGGTGCTGCTATCTGTAATATATCCACTGGAAAGGTATTTGCAAGGGAGTGGAGCATCAAATTTGTATCACAGACCTGTTAGGTGTGCAGTTTGTTTTATAGTAGGGGAGGTTGGTACTGAGTTTGATGCCTGGTTCGTTTTGGAACAGCTGTGTTACAGTAAAGCTAAATGATTGGGGTCCCAAGGGAGGCATGAGCATTTACTGGTACAAATTGGAAGGAGGTGAATTTCTTTTAAAATTTTTTTATACTATAGGCAGAACTACCAAGTATATTAAAATGCTCATTTGTCAGGATGAAGTTTCTGAAGAAACAGCATCAGTCCCACGAAGCAGTTATTCTAAAAGTAAAATACATTTCACTTAAAAAAACCCCAAAACCAACCAAGCATTAAAAAAAATCAGAAAAGATAAAAAATCCCAAGCAAAACCAACAACAACCAGAAAAATCCAACAAAAACTGCAGTCACCAAAAAAAACCCCTACAGCCAAAACCCTTCTCATTTGACTGGTAACCTGTTTGAGTTGCTTGGAGTCTCTCAAGACTATGTAGCTACTTCAAAGCAAAACAACAACTGCAAGGAGTTGCCCCTTTAAGGTGTAATAAATGTCTCAAGGTCACTTTTTCAATGTTGATATTTTAAAAAATGAAAGAAAACCCCCAACAACCAAACAAAAAAAGCCCCACTCTGTGTGTTCTGTGTTTTCCTGAATATGAAAAAGCTGTGTGTCAGTATTGAAAGCTTTCGCTTTGTTTTCAGAGTTTGCGGCAAATGCTTATCTGAACAGCATGTGGATGTATCTTTACAGTTTTACATGCAGAAGGAATGATTCTGTAGTAGACCACCACAAAAGCTGCCATTATTAGAAGCCTTGCTTACACTTCAGTGCTCTGGCACTTAATTTAGCTCCCAGCTTCCAGTCATGCAGAAGAAGCTAAACCAGAGTGCTCTAATTCTCAGACTTGGTTGAGCTGTCTCACATTTCTTCCAGTATGCACTGCCTTTGTAGCCTGAGCCAAAATCTTGATTAGAGAGGTGATTTTCATCCCCCCTTTTTCACTTAGCCCATTCTCTTTTTATAAATTGCTAGGTCCAAATTCTGTGCAATTGAGGGATTCAGATTTCAAATAATTTGTTGGTGCTTGAAGACTTGTCTTCCCTTAGACACAGCTGCAGTTTGGCCTTTTGTTTCCTAAAGCATTTCAGTTAACTTGCAATTGTCCTTTCTTTGTATGGCATAGGATCTGATTTTAAGTGACACTGACTTGATAGACTAGAGGTGCTGAACATCTTGCGTAGCAGGGTCTTCAAACAGTTTTGGTTTGATACCCTTGGATATTATGAGACCAGAGCTGTCTGCCAGATCATGATTTGTTTTGGTTCTTCTTGACAAATTGCTAGCATATTGCAGCTTTTACCAGTGTCAAGGTATATATCACACTTTATCAGTGCTTAGAGGTTTTGCAGTGTTTATGGCAGCCGCTTGAGTATCTGCAGAAGATACACTGGCTTGCTTTCCCAGTCTTGAGCTTAGCAGGACACCTAGTTTTGGAGGCTTTGAGTCCTCTGCCAAACCTGCTGTAAGAGAAACATACTCAGCTGAGAGAGCTGAGTTGGCATGAGAGAGTAAAAAGCAGTTGTTTTTATAACACAGTAAACTGCTGTGCTCTTCCAGCACACAGGCTTTGCAGACTTGTGCTGTCACCCATTTATAAAGGACAGATCATTTAAAGCTTCTTTTCAGTATGCTTTTAAACAAGTAGAAATACACTTATAGCCAAGTAGATATGGAGTTATTACCAATAACTTTTGAGACTCTAAAGGAATCATCTTAAATACCAAATACATTAAAAAAACCAACTTCAACAATAAAAAAACCCCAAACCTACAAGCCACTTTGATCTTACTGATACTCATGCAAGTCTCTCCCTTCAGGTTGCGTTAATCTTAATTCCCCTAAGTGTTTTGTAAGTTAAAGTTAATGGTGAAGAGTGATTTATTTTTACTTGGTTAAATGCCACTGAATGGTGCTTAAAACACAAATGCGTTCCTGACTAGCTGTTTTTTCTGTAAGAAGTAGCATATAATTCCCAGCTTAAAACTTCAGCAGTAACTCAAGTAAAACACTTCAGCTGCTTCCACCAACTGTATTTAATATGCAGAAGAGGTGACAAGCAGATTGGCCTTCAGCACATTTGTTTTAAATAAGCTTTTCTATGTGTGATACTTTTGAATCAGTGAATCTGGGATTTTAAAGCAGCTGTCTGACCAGTGTGCCAAAGGAGGTTATCAGGTCAACACTAGACTTAACTCATTATAGTTGTGGGGGTTTTGTGTTCTGTGTGTGGGTTTTTTGTTTGTTTTTGTTCTGTGTGGGGTGTTTGGTTGGTTGGTTTGTTTGTTTTTTTAATATATAGTGTTGCAGTTTGACTCGTTTGTGTTTGTGTAACTGGTAAAGAGGTGCTGAAAGATATATCTACCTAAGCAGAGAAGAGGCTGGGAAATACTCAGTCCTTGTGTTTTTTATCCCCAAGACAAAGCCATATTAAAAATAAAATCTCACACACACACAAACTCCTCTCTCCCCCACCCACCCCACCCCCTATAAATTTATATCAAAGACTAGCTTTCTGAGCTGTAGCTTTCATTGCATTTGTGTGTGTAGTTTTTGGAGTGGTGATTGGTTTTTTGTTCTCTTCTTAAGAAAGTAAGTGCACTCTGCAGGTATATGCTGTGACCTTGCAGTTGTTTCCCTGTTTATGCTCTTTGTCTGGTGCCTATGATGGGGAATGTTTGACTGCCACAGTGTTCTTTTGTTGTTGGGGTGTGTACAGCCATTGTCTTTTCTTCACTGAGATGATAAGGAATGGGTCCTGCCTAACACGGTACCAAAAAATTGTGAAAGGGACAAGTGTACAAGGCTGGAGATGCATACCTGGAACTCCTTTCTCACCATGCAGATTTCTTGTACTGTCAAGTTAGTTTAAGAGTTACAATGAAGGATGCTTGAGTGTAAAGAAAGAGAGATTAGACTGCAGAAATGTACTGCTTTGTATTTCATACTGGTCAGTTCAGATATGTTTTTGAGGTGTCTGATGTAACACTTGTTTAATATTTCAAACATCTGTTTGATTCTACAGCAACAAAAATTACATATGAGTACATAGGATGGATTTTTAAATTACTTTTATTCATTGTGATAATTTTGTTTTAATTGTTGTCTTACTCCACTCTCAGCTAGGACTAAGGGGCTTTTTTTAGGGTCTTCCCCTTTCTTGCCTTCTTAGCCATCAGATGAAAAAGTTTAACTTGCCCCAAATGAAAGATTTCAGGCCACTTGTAAGAAAAGAGGTAGTTTGACAAAATGAAAGAAAGTGGTGTCAACCTACATCTGTGTGAAGTACATGAGATAGGTTAAGAACATGAAATAAATTAAATGGAACAGCTGTCAGAGAAAAAGACTGTGAACGCCCTGACCCCAGAATACCTGCACTCTAGATGTTGATAGATTTACCTGGCAGAAGGAGAAAGTCTAAAATATGATCCCATTTGCTGGATTTGTGGCAGCTATGACACCAACAACTTTGAAATCTTTGGTTTATTGCTGAGTAGATCTGCTGGTGTTGATGGTGACTTTGACTTCCTTAAAGCATGAATCTATACAAACTGCAATGTGCAGCTTCCCAAATGCCCAAACCTTGCAGCACAAGCCTTCTGTCAGAGGAGTGCCAGGTTCTAAGGACTGGTTTTCTGTCGGATGTGCTGTGACTGTGGTGGGCACAAAGCCTTTCTGGGTGGGCTCACGTTGGTAGGGCACAAGACCTCAGGCAGCAGGAGCTATGCCTGGAAGCAGAGACCCCTGGTCAGGTACAGGGAGCTCAGTTTGTGTGTGTTCCCTTGGAGTGCTGACACTCACATGCCTGGAGAGACAGGAGCTTTTCGATCTTGCAATACAAAAGGAAGCTCCCCTTGAATAGACTTTCTTCCCCTGAGAATGATAGTTGAGAACTGCAGCCATGAGCAGCTGCTTCAACAAGGCAGCTCCTCCCCATATACACTCATGAGCCTCTGAGTTTATTTATCTCAGAGTAATCTGTCCTGTTGGTATTTAGCTGGCTGGCATAAGGCATGTTATTTATTTACTCCGTGTATATATGAAGAAGCATTCCAGTGTCATGATGGAAGTGCAGTGCTTTTTACTTGGTGTTCCAAGAAGTCTCCTAGAAAGGTATTCTGGTCTCCTTTTGCTAGTCTTAAATTAGGAAAGGATTTTAAAGGATTTTTAAATTTTTGTAAGCTGTGATGCAAATCTTAAGGTCTTAGGGAAGCTGTGTGTTCATAAAAAAAAAGAATTTGGCTCTTAATGTTAACTGAGATCAGCTCACTGCACTTACTGGGAAGAGAGAGAGGCTTTTGCACTGTTAGTCAGTTTAAGCACTCCCAGTTTGTTTAATCATCATTCTCTCTGTGTGATACAGACCCTTTTGAGTTCCACATATTTGGCACACACTGGTGCTGTATCAGAGAAATTCTGAATGGAGTGAACTGGTTTGCTGGCACTTGGGAAGCCATTGAAGTTTGTGCTTAACAGAACAACCATACTGAGTAATGTAATACGATATTAAATACACAGCAGCCTAAAATAATTTCTGTTTGCAGAGTTGGGACAAGCCTTTTTTGTTTATTTTTTTAGCATATCATCAAAACAGCTATTAAAAGGGAAAAATAATATTTTAAAAAGATTATTGTCCTTCCAAGAAACCAGCTAGAAGACGGTAGAGTTTAACTACTACCTCTCACCTTTTTAATGACAAGTCATTAATTTTTCTTTGATATTCAGAGCAAGTCTGTTCCAGTTCCCAAGACATATGCTGTATGCCCTTGAGGAGTAAAGCGATTATGAATTACAAGGAGTATTATGCATTGCAGAAATAAGCAACCTGCTGAAATAGTAACCTGCCATGTGCTCCTAAGTCTCTCTGTATGAATCAGGGCTTTAAAGTGGTGACTGATACATGAAGAATATGTCATCTTTGAGATTAACAAGACAGCTGCACTAGAGAGGAGGAACACATTTATTTTCATGTTCTGTAACACTGACCTTCCTTCGTGCAAGAAGATTCAGGCTTGATTAACTGCTTAAACTGCTGCCTCAGTCCTTGGGATAATATTGCTCTTTTGCTGAGACAAAGCAGGATACAGGTTTAGCTGAACATACTTCATTACACTGTAGCTCTAATATCACAAACTCTCATTTCCTGACTGTATTAACTGGGATTCTTCCTGAGGCTTCCTCCATTGCAGAAATAGGCCATTTAAACTAGTGTTGCTTTCTTGGATAACTGATCTCTAATAATTTCTCTAGCTTCTCTCAGTTGGATGAGTAACCCTGGTTCTTATGATGTTTTAATACCCTGTGGTATAGCAGTACTTCCTGGTATGGAGTAGTGTCTCATTCTTGACCACTGGATTTTATGCAGAGTAGTTTGGGAAGAGCTTGGGAATGCAATAATTCACTTTGAAGAACTGCTTTGGGATCTGTGTTTCATGTCTGTCTGGGCTCAGGAATTCAAACACTGTCTTCTGTATTAACCACTGGACTGCTGTCTTAATTATATGTGTGTAAAGAACAGAACACTTGACAAGGCAGATGTACTGGAAACACATCAAAGTTTATTAAAATGCTCATCAACATTTAATAAAAAAATAGCCTAGTGAAAAGTTAGTGTTAATTAAATAATCTGTGAGTATTAAGAGTTCAGAATCTAAAGTTCATATTGCTTGGCTGCCAAATTTTACAAAAATAAACTCCATGAGAGGTCCAAAGAGCAAGAGCTTACACATCTGGCTCTATATAACTGAGATATTTTTAATCCATAATGAGGAGTGGTGTGTTACAAAGCAGTGGAAACCACTTTGCATTGTGTGCATTCATAAAGAGGAGCTCATTAAAAATGCATTTTTAATCACCACCTGTTTTTTGTTTAATTTGGTGCTTTACTGCAGCTCTGTATTATTTTTGTCATCCTTCTTTTTCCAAAGCACATTATTCATCACTTTGAACCATATGGCCAGAAATATATTCTGAACATCTGATTTCTGTACTGGCCATTCCCTGAGGAAAAACCCTTGCGTCCATGTTTATGACTGACCATCAAAGCCTTTTGTGTCATCTTTTCATGAACATTTCTTACCTTCTGCATACCAAAGATGCAATTAGGAGATTCACAGCTGTGGTGCTACAAGGCAACAAGGGGGTTGCACTTGATTAGGCAGAAAAGGCCTCTCTGCTCAAATTCATAAATAAAAAACAAGTATTATGGGAACAGGGAAGAGCTTTCTGCAGGTCCTATGTCCTCCATGTACCTTGCTGTTTCCCCATGGCTTTCCCATGGCAGTAAGCCCTTGCTGAGGGGTTGGGGTGTGTGTGGAGTGAGGTGTGTGGTGACCTGGCTGCTGCCTGCTGTGGTAGCCTTTGCTCTTTCCTTGTCTGCCGTGATACCCAAGGGTCTCCCCTGGCAAAATTTCACAGAAACTTCTACAAGTTTGATTTCTCTGGATTGATTTCATAAAAACCAGTATGAAAGATGCCTCTGGAGTTGCTATAATTCGTTTTCCTTGTCTACTCCAAATCTCCTGTGATGTACAAGCATAACTGGGGATAAAGAACCCCATTAAATGTGCTGCAGCGCTGCATTTCAGCACTCTGGCTTTATTGGCTGTGGATATCTCCTCTGTTTGGAGATAAGATGTTGGCATGGTGCTGTCTCCCACTTATCTTTTGTGATAGCAGTGTGTCCGATAATGCTTGCATGAGTTCTGCACTCTGAACAGAGCATGTGTACAGTATACTACAGTGAATTTTCCCTTTAATGGGGGCAAGGGAATGAATAGATGGCAGAGTGTCCTTTTCTTTCAGTCTGGTGTGAAATCTTGTTTTTAACCTGACTGGTGGGCAGGTTTCATTCTTATTCTTCTGGCCTGTGTACATATCAAAAACCTGCCATACAACCTGGTGTAATCAGCAGTCTGCTCACAGGAGGCCCCTGAGTTTGAAACAGCAGGAGTTTTGCAGCTTGGAGCTGAATGGTGTTGGCAGAGCTGTTTGAAGAAGTTTGCTTAGTTCCTGCCTGCATTGTGCTGAGCCAATTTCAAAGGCGCTGTTGCTTTTACCTCGTGAGAATGACTTCTAGTCAAAATTCACAAGGAATCGTGTATCTACTAGTCTGAAATGCAGCAAATACTCTTTTTATTTTCAGTTTAAGTTGTGCCTGTTTTTGTATTGCTGCTTAGAAAGTAACATCAGTGACTACAAATTTAGTTTGGGGAAAATTCTGGTCTTTACTACTGTGTGTTAATGTTTGACTTAGCAGATCTTCTGCATATTTTCACTATCAAAAGAAGTTGCTTTATTTGGAGGTTCAAACTAAAATGCCTGATTTTAGCACCCTGTATTTACCATGTATCTTAATGTTGTGCGAATACAAACTTTGCCTTGTGCTGAGATTTGGAGGAACAGTGGATTTGGGTACTGCTACTGAAGTGCCAGAGTACCTAGACTTGTGTTAAGGTACTGTGTTATAACTGCTGGATTTTCTCTTGAATACTTCCTCCAGGTAGTAAGCATCTATTTCTCCCTTTAGAATTTGTGGGAGCTGCATGTTTTCTGAGCACTGTGAAGGAAGACCATTAGTTTGGATGCCCAGCTTCAAAATGCAGACTATTACTATGGATTTGAAGAGCACAGTTTGTTTTACTGTAACATTCTTTTGGTGAGTGACTGCGCCAATTCCCATAGAGCTCCAGTTTCTGATCGGCCATTCATCACTGAACTAATTCACGATACTCTGAGACAAACAGGTTTGTCAGAGTAATTCAATGCCTCCACCAAAGTATGTTTAAACAATGATGCAGAGCCATTTTAATAAGTTACGTGAAAAGCTGCTACTAAACCAGAATAAGATAGTCCTTACTTAACATCGCTGTCATTCCCGAGTTTGCAGTGGAGCTCGCGTGGCTCCTTTTCATGTTTTACAGTGGAACTCCTTGCCACAGTTTTGTGCTTTACTGAGGTGAAGGGTGTAAATACTGTGTCCGCAGATAAAACATGCTTGTGCTACATTTCTCTGATTTTAGTGTCCCGTAAAATTTCATTGGGGGCTGCTTCTAGGAATCAGACTTCTTCCAGATCACCAAGGAGGTTCAACATGCTTTGAGTGCTGCTAGACTTAGATCTGGTGCTCAGTAGATGCAACAACAGTATAAACTTTTGTATAACATGTATTTTCTGAAATACTAATGGTCTTTATTTTACAGAGCAGCAAGCCCACATGTACTGGATGGGAGGTGTTGCTGTTCTCTGCATCCTGAAGCTTGAATTTCTCTAGCCTGGAGCAATTTTTCGGGGGATTTACCTTCCCCTCTGCTGCTTCCAGCTCATCATGGTTCCACTGCTGTTTTGTGATCTGGTTGATAGGGAGCTCAAAGTCACTTGATACTTCATATTGGGTTTCCCTCCATTGTGTTACTTAAGTAATAAACCTGAGCTCTGCTGATGGAGGTAAGGGATATGAGCCACATGTGAGGCAGCTTGGAAATTGCTGAGAACCATACGTGCCTGCCACCTTGGTGTGCCCTTCAAGGACACTGAAAATTAAGTAGTACTGTTGAAAAAATGACACCAGTAATAAAAAAGGGTTGGTAGTATGCATAGTTCTGCTTTTTCTACCTGTAGCCAAGGCAACTCCTTGTGTTTGGGCGCTTTTACTGACTTGGAATCTTTTGTGACCATTTTTTAAGGTTTTCCTCAGTAAATACAAGGTCTTGAAAGTTGCCTTTTCCTTCAGCTATAAATGAGGCTTTTATCTGAGCATATGATAGATGACATCCGCTTTCAGGAAAATACTAAACATTGCAGCTTAGAAGGAAACTATTTTGTTGACATAAAAAAATATAGTGGTCAGAAACCTTAAAACTGGCATAGTACTGTTAGAAGCTAATGTGTCCTAAATGTTAATAATAACATAGTGACACAGCTTGTCTGTTTCTCTCACAGATAGCATAAAGAAAAGATTTTCTAGGATGCAACAGTATCCTTCATATTTTTTCTCTTATCATGGGTATTTCCAAGGTGTTGTATGCATTGAGTGTGCTGTGACTACTGATCAGTACTGATGAAGAGAAGTATAAAATGTGGAGAAAAGTCTTCTCTTAAAACATAATAATTACTTAACTGAATTTTCTCCATCAGAAGCTCACCATTGCTGCTTACGTCTGTGGAAGCTGTCTACTAGGGCTGTTATTAAAGAACGCTTAAACTGAGCTCTGTGGTATGAGGCTGGTGGGGGAGCAAGAAGGGTAAAGCTCTGCTGAGTTAATTAATGCTAACGGTTATGAGTTACCTGCAAGATTTGCAGTAGATTACACAGATTGTATTAAGCAGGGTTAATCAGTCCTTTCAGATACTTAAAGGAGCACTGTTAAGAACTGTCAAGACTGAAAGTTCTTCTTGAGAGAGTGTTTGCATGTGCAAGTATGCATATGTGTGTGAATGCATAGCCTGGATTACCATTGATAAGTAAATTTTGCCTAGCAGCTACCACACAGGGATATTGGCTATTTCCTGTTCTGTGTATAGGTGAAATTGTGGCAGCTGTTGGAACGGACTTTTTCCTTTTATATTTTTTTGGTCATAACTCTCTTTATGTGAGGTATTTCCCCTGCTGTGCAGTAAGGGGATCTTTGTTATCCTGTGATACTAACTGCTGTTTGAATTGTGGACGCAGTGTGGCTTCATGGCTTTTCAGCATTAATTTTTGGTGGCTTTCTTTGCATATCTGTGAAATAGAATGTGGAGGGTGCCTGGGATTTGTAAGTGTCTAGAGGGTGAATTTATCATAAAGAAGAAATTGGTGATTACAGATGTAAAATCTTGATGTACCACAGCACCTTGCGTTATGATTTTTCATATTTGTTCAAAATGCTTGTGTGTTCATTTTTTAAAGTAAATGTTATAGCAACTATTTTTTGGTGTAAATTCTCAGTCTCAAAGTAAGTTGGATAACTGACCTGACCCTAAAAGACTAACCTTAAATTTTATTAAGTATATGATGTATCACAGTTTTTCTTTCATCACTTTAGCAGACTTTTCAGTGTTGTGTGTTTAAGAAGCCACCTTGTTGCTGTGTGGTGTGGGGTAAGACTCCTGATGTTCTTGCTGCTGAGCAAAGGGGACTCCAAATGCATGTATATGGGGGGCAGTCTTCCTTATAGCCAATCAGATGGGGTTTCCAGAAGGATTTTGCTTGTTACAGGTTTGAGCAGTTATAATGATCCCAGAGTAACAGGGGGGAGAAATAGCAGAAACACATATACACAAAACTCAGTATGTGTAGATGTATATAGATACATAGGTATATATCCATTTCTTGTTAGAGGACATTATTTCTGTTACTATGGGATGCCCAGAAGGCAGGGGCAACAAGTGAACTTCCATGAGATGGGAATGGCACAGGAGAGGGCAAGTCCCCCAGTGTCCTGGGGTGGAGGATATCCGAGGGCTGCCCCAGGTCCCCTCCTGGACCCACTTGCTTTGGGTGGGTGCTGAGCACTGAGCATCCTGAAGCACCATCCCCTTTTGTCCTGGTAGCTCCTGGCTGGCAGTTTACAAAGGGATCAGATGCCAGTGAGAGGTCTCCGTGGGGTGGGACCGAGGAAGAGGCTCCTCTGTCACCTCCCCGGTGGCAACAAGTTGGGCAAATCAGGAAGGCTGTTCTTGGCAGCTTGACCTGGTAATTGCCTGTGAGTTTCGCCTGACCTGGCTTTGCCGAGGTGTAAATTGCTGGCAGTAAACTCTGTGAATAGCCGAGTGTCCGCTGCAAATAACTGTGTCTCCTCTCCATGGGCACCTGTGCCCCCCTCCGAGGGGGACGCAGTAACTCTCCAGATGGAAAGGTTGTTTGCCTTTGAAAACAAATGAGCATAGAAAATCCAGAAAGGGAACGATGAGAGCCCAGAGGCTATTTTGAGGACATGGCTTCTTTTTCCTGCCCTCTCATTTTATTCACTGCTAGATTCTGTGGTCATCTTTTTTCTTCTCCCTTTTTTCTTCTATTGTAACTGTAACTCAGTGCTATTGGTAAAACTGATGATTGTCGAAGTAAATGCTGGGAGTGTTTTCTTTCCCAAGGGTGCTTGGGTTACCTTGAGAAAGTCGGGTGAAATTTACTGCAGCTTCTCCACCTGTACAGTGCAAGAAGTGTTGATGGTCTTGAAAATTCCCTGCGTGTTCCCTGCCTGGGGCAATCTGCTAGCTATAAAGAGAAGCACCACTGTACATTTGTGCATTGGAAAACCATCTGATCTGACTTGAAGCTTCACCCTTTACTCACCTTAAGAAAAAATTCGAGACTGTTGCTACAGTGGCAAAGCGCCTGGCTAGGGACGTGAGGGTGTTTGTGGAACTTGTTAATATTGGATAAATCAGATGACAGTGATAATGCAGTGATACATCGAAGTAATGGTGTTGGATATAAATTCTGCTTCAGAATAGTTGGAAAGCTCATAACATTAACCTGCAATGATACCTGTTAAGAGTTTTTTTAGGAGTGTTTGAGAGGGACATGCCTGAGCTGCAAGGACTCTGCTTTACTGGTATTTGAGTTTTTAGTGCCCCTGGTAACTAGTTGGTAATGGGAGTTTGCCTACAAGAGACCATCAGGTGGTTGTAGCAGAAAGCACCTAACATAATCAAATGATTAGCAAATACAAACTCCTTTGGTTTTGTTTTAACCTACAAGACCTTACCAGTAAAACCTTCTATTCCCTCTACTTCCCCAGTCAGCTTATTTGTCCCATAGCATCATACTGTTGGGTCAGGCATCCTTGTAGGGTAGCACAGCTTGTCCCCTCTACCCTCTCCTCTTCCCTTCAGACCAGCTAAACACTTCCCTCTTCTGTAAATCCAGCGTGGATTTTCACATGGTTATCTGCAAATGCCTCAGGGACCTCTCTTGCCCAGGCTGCATTCTCTGTTACAGTTGGATAATAAGCTGATGGCATAGTGACTGTGTGCACGCTTCCTGAAACGTTAATTTGCTGTCCAATACTAGGTTGCCTATAAGCTGCTCAAGCACAGCTTCTAAGCTTGTTGGAAACTCATGGTTAAAAATCTTTAAAATTAGCTTTTGGAAATTAGTTGGTTTAATTTAAACTTAATTGATTTTTTTTTCTTCACATTTATAAACATGCTAGGGGGAGAAAGTAGGACGAGTACTGACAGACCAGTTGCTCAGTTCTCTAACAGGTATTTATCAAGCACTGTCACAACCCTTTTCATCACTGGGAGAAAAAAATTGTCCTGGAAATACTGTTTTTCCTGAGTTAGAGACAAAGATTTTAATGCGTTTCAAAGCGAGCAACGCTAACCAATAACCTCAACGTTTATCCTATAAAATTCCTGTTGGTCATCACTGCTTGAGTACTGTCCATGTATTTACAGTTTCTGAGTTTCTAGGTGTCGTTTTCTGTGTTTCTCCAGTGCTACCTTTGGGTTTCTCAAAATGGTTTACCAGTGTAACATGAATTAAATCTCGTTTGTTCAGGGAGTATTATTCTGGAAAGACCGAGCACATTTGTGCTTGTTTCTGAGCCTTTAACTACCTTATATTTGAGCAGCTCTGAGGATGTTTGGAAGGCAAAGCATGGCACCTTTTGCTAACGAGAAATATTTTTCTCTGTGAGCTGACCCCATGGCAGTCAAGATGGCTGAGACAGTAGGATGTTACTCAGCATTAGTAAGAGTGGCAGGGTAAAGCAGCTTGTTTCTTTTGGGGACTGAGAGGTAGATCGAAAGTTTTTCATATGTTCCTGCTTCCAACTGGACATTAGAGTATCAGATTGGTAACAGTCAACTTGGATGCTTGTTTTACCTCTATTACCCTTAGTCACTGATGAAATCTGACTCATACATTCACATTAAAGTTGTTTGCATCTATTAGGCCTTCTGTTTGCTCCTAAAATATTTTTCATGATACTAGAAATAATGAAATTATCCCATTTTTGTCCCCTCCCTGCTTTATTCATTTTTTCTAGTTTGACAGATTTGTTTTCATATTTAAACTTAAGCTTTGACTTGACTTTTCAATATTTGTACTAGAGAAACCTCAAAATTGCTCCTATCACACATGCCCCTGTGCCCTCACAGGATTAACAGTTTGTTTTAGAGTTTTCTCCAAGAAAACACATTCTCTTTCAAGCAACATTTGTACAAATAAATTACTTGATACTGTCAAAAATGCAAAAAGTATACATTTATACATCTTCCCATCTTTAACTCCTTTTTTCCCTTACTTTTGGCTGCTGCTTTTTCAGGAATTGTCACAATTGTCACTCCAGTGGTTGCCTGCTTCTTTAGAGTCTTGGCACTTTTTCAGAGCCTGGACGTCTATTACAGTGTTGAAGTTGCAATGCAGATGTTTGGTTCTGAACGTCTAAGTAAGCCTCACAATTTGCCTTGTACTTGCCTTGGGTTAATTAGTTTTGGTCTTCTTCATGGTGCTATAGAAATTGTGTAAAGAAATTCAGTGTATTTTATGTGAACTGGTATCATGTGCCCAGTTAGGTGTTTACTGTGTATGTTTCATATAAACACTTAACCCCCCCCCAGTTTTAGAAATGCTTGTAATAGGAGAAATGGCAGAAAACAGATCTTGCGCATAATCTTCCTTAGAAAAGCTTTTATTATGTTGGTATTTGTTTCTTGATAACAAGCTATATTTTAATATTATAATTTTTTTCACTCCAGTGTTCAAGGGCAGTGGAGCAGAGTTTGTACCTTGGAGCTCTGCATGGCTAATGTGTGTTGGTATCAGGCTTCAGTGTTAAGCTTAAATATAGTTGCTCAGTTTCAGAGTTTGATGTGAAAATCTTTGATTATCCTAGTAAACTATGCCCAGTGTATGGGGAAAACTGACTTCTTTTAAAACAAGTGAGGGTACTTGGTGCTGAGTTTCAGACAATGCAATGGTGCTTTAAGTCTGTTCTGATGGCCTGTGGTGGTTTTTTACTGTGTGTTAAGGTGAAATATTACAGTCCTTAGAGACCACCGTAGATTAGCTGGAAGTGTGTTCAACACATGGATTGCATTTTAGCTGGTTAGAGTTGTAATGTCAAGTGACAAGCCTTTAACACAGCACATTTTGTATTCCCTATTACTGCATAAACCACCGCAGGACAAATCTAAGATGAAATAAAATAGAAGTCAAGAGTAATTTGTCAGGACACTATTACAAACGTGTAGTCACTTGCACATGATTTGAAAAGAGAAGTTGAGGTTAAATCAATAGGCTTTTTATTTGTAGCAAAAGTAGGTAAATTAGTCAAAGGTGCTGCTGGCAATAAAAGCAGGAAAACACAGTGCTCCACAATTGGATTTTCTCTTCTCTGGGTTAAATCAATATTGCCACTAGGCACAACCATACTTGTATGTTTTATTAAAATAAGTGATTCATCCTGGAGTTAGTGAAACTAGGACAAAAAAATCTGCTGCTATACATTTCCTTGTTCAGAAGTAAATGTATACTTTTGTACTTAGTTTGATTAAAAAATAAAAGTCCTGTGTGACTGATGTGTGTCAGCTTCTCCATTATTTATTCCACTGTACTAGAAGTAAAATTAATTGTGTCCTAAAATGCTTTTTACATATATGAAAGTACCTTTATTTAAATACACTTAGATTCTTTTTTTTTGTGACGTGAACAATGTGCGTTGTGAACAATTTCACTTTAAAGCAAAATATGTTTATCAGGACTTGTTTTGCTTCCCATGCCCTCTGATATTTGGAGTGATTTAGTTCTCTCCAGAGTTGATTTAACCAGTTCATAAAGCAGCAAGAGTGCACACAATGGATCATATTAGAACCACAGAATCTTATTTTCATTTCCTTCCTCTGTTGCTCGTTACTATTTTTTTCATCGGCCTACCAACACCTTGGGTATATATAACAAGCTCTTTGTTCCAGGGATGTCTTACTGTTTGTACAGCTCCAGTGCACGAGGTTTTGCTCCTGAATGGGAGCAGGGACCCCATGAGTGCAGGGACCTCTGCACTACTGTAATACAAATAACAAAACCTGAGCCGTAACAATGAATTGGGTGGATGGTTATGCCTGGGTCCTGCTAGGGTTTTTGGGGGCTTTTATATTATAGACTATAATATGCCATCCAAATCTCATTTGTGTAATTTTTTAAAATAAAATCTGATCTTACGTGGTGTATTTCTACGCTGAGTATATTTTTGTCACTTAGTGGGTTATCTGCACGCTGCACAGGCTGAGCGCAGTTAAGACTAGGTATGATTCCTTCACATCCCCTCCCACTGAGGTTCCAGTCTATGATTGTCAGAACTTACTATTTTCAGCAGATGAGGCAACAGTTATTTTAGTGGCTTTTGGGTTTCCACTTGAAGGGTCTTTAGAAATGTGCTTTGTAATTTGCTGGTTTTCAGTAGAAAAAAAAAACTCCCTTTAAAGACAGCTAATCCTCTAGTCCGTCACATAACGAGTACAATTGCTGCAGAGATGAGCAAAGTTCTTAATCAGATTTTGTCATGTATATAACGTGTTGGCAGGGAAACAGTGAGCACTGAGTCACATACATGGTGTCATCAGGCATGCTTGCATGGTAAGATGTACATGGGAAACATGTCAATAAAACATTTGTTTCACTTCCTTGTCATTTCTGTGCAACAGCTTGTTTCATCTTGTCTAATCTTTTGTGAGACCCTGCCATACAGTTCACAGAATCTTGCTGTGATTTCTCTGACACTGTTAATAACTCCTCAGATAATTACAGCAACCCCCCAACCTTTCTGAAGTTTATATCTATTGGAAGACAAATATATTTTTCATCTAAAATATAACCTCTTTGCAGGCTGCAAAATAGCTTTTCATTATTATTTTAATACAAAACTGGAAACTTTGAAAACACATATTTAAGAAAAACAACTCTGGTGTCTCAGTTTGTTGTTTAAAGTGTTTTATTTTTAAGGTTGTTCATTAGCATGTTTGCTCTTCCTTAGAATTCTGATTCCAGAAAAGCTTGTTTTTGATTGTCCCCTGGATTTGGGGTGCACCTTGCCTGGGAAATGCAGCTCTCAGCCTGTCTTTGTGGTAGCATCCAAAGGGGCCTTAAAATGTGTAGGGGCAAAGCTGCTGCCCTATACTGCTGCTAGAAGGCTTTGGGCTGGTGCAGATGGCCAGACTCCTGCTGAGACCTTCTCTGAGGATTCGGTGTTTCACCAAATGTTTCCCACTCCAGGGATGCTTGTGAGATCAGATCCACACTGAGGTTGTCGGAGTAAGGTGTTGGCTGTGCTGCGCAGATAGGACTCTGGTGAGCTTTCCTGCTCTGTTGGCCTGAGTTACAGCTAAAATGTAAGCCAAATTCCCTGGCTAGGTACTGTTTGCTTTTGCTGGCATAAATAAAGCTGATGATGGTTTTTCCTCATGGGCATTTTAAGTAGGAAAGCACCATTTGGCTTCCAGTCAGCTGGGCAATTAGCATTTTATAGCCAAGCAATATACTTAAATGGAATTGCTTGGCTTGAGCATTGAATTACAATGACTGGTAGACTGCCTCTCTGCTTACATAATTAATTTTGTACTCAGCAGAGGTTAATTTAATTCTGCACAAGAAGCTACTAGTTACTCTGCATTAATGTTGTGCTGTATGGTAATGCAGGGGAAGGTTTTTGTGTAAAGCTTGTATTTGCCTGGTCTCTCAACCATGGAATGGACAATTTTACCTACTCCTTTCCTAGCAATTTATTCTTTGCAAGAGCTGTTGGCACACTTAAGTTGGCACTAAAAAAGTGCATCTAAGAATAATACATTAAGACCGTGCTGTTGCACATGTATTTTTAAGTAAATACGCATTGAAGTATAGTATGGACTGAGGAGACTTTGTTCCTACAAAATTACAAGAGGCCCACTTACCCTGTTACAGGTAAATACAGTGTTAATATGTGACCACGGTGACTTGAGAGGGAGAGCTTCCACTGCATCTCTTCTGAGGATCTAAGGCAAAGAGCAAACATCCGGTGTTGTGTGATCTTGGAGGGATAAAAAGAGGACGTAAAATGTGCCTGAGCACTCCAGGAATGATTAGAAACTTTCAGATGGAGGGAATGAATGTGTTTGTTCATGCATTTAGTAAGCCTAAACGCTTAATTTGGTGCTTAGAATTTTGTCTTTAATCTTGTATGTATCTTGATTTTTCCTAAGGCCCTTGATTGTTAGAATCAATGTGAGGGAATTTTGGCTTTAGTTTGTCTTAAGCTTCTTTTTTAAAAAGTGATTGCAAAGAGCTTGCAAATGTCAAGCAAGTTCGCAGCAAGGGCTTAGACACCAGAAGGCTGCTGATAAGAACACAGCATTTATATTTATGTTTAACCCTTACGATTTCTAGGTAACTCACTGATGTTTCTTGGTGTACCAGTCCTGGCGTGACTAGGTGCTTTCAGCAAAACTTGCCTCTGGCTTAGGCAGTATCCTTCTCGGTGCTGGGGTGTCACAATTGTCCCAGCCGGCTTCAGGCTCCATGTCTGTGTGGGCAAGCACCCAGTGTGACCTTCACTTGAAAAGCCCTCCTTGTCAGTACAGGGTCATGTAACTGCTTGCTCAAACCTTTGTGGGCTTTATCTACTGAGTTTGGGTGTCTGGCTCAAGGAGTGTAAGGCTTGGCTGCTGATCCTTATATTTTGTGATCGTGGTGTTGATGTACTATCTAGAAGCATCTGTTCTTGCAACCATCGCTGCTGTCAAAATTTGTCGATTTGGACTAGTCTCTTCAAGTTTAAAATATCCTGCTCTTTGGGCAAGGAGCATTTCAGAAACCTATAGGCACTGCCCTGAGGTCTGACAGGGATTTGTTTTGATTCCTTGAATAACACTTCTGATACCAACTTTTTTTTTTCATGGAAATCTCATTAGCAACAAAAAATAAATTAAAAAGACAAACCATATTCTGAGGGAGGTGATTGCTGACTTGCAGTAGCTGGCTCCTGAGTCGGTTAATGGTCTAGCTGTAAATCTGGCAACTTAGATCCTAATGGTTCTAATAATCTGGGAAATTGTCACCATGTGTTGTTGTTGTAACCTTTACTGTTTTAACCAAGCTTTAGTTGTGCTGTAAAAATAATTCAAAGGCTTCTCACAGGAGGAATTAGACTTTTTGCTTGTACAGTTGCTCTTCAGGGTACTCTGGGTTGCTGTTGGGCTATTTAAAATGTTTGAAAACCCTGTTTCCCTCTCCAGCAGCTCCTGCCTGGATGTGTTGCCCCTAGCCCTGCTGGTTGCCAGAGGCAGAAGGACACACACACACACACAGTCTCTGCCTCTGCTGTGGAGTGTCACAGCTGTGTTTGATTTCAAGCATAACAGTATCCTTTATATATAATGCAGTAACATAGTTGCTGCCTCTGTGGGGAAATGCTGCATTTTATCTACAATTTCTTTCTCTCTCTGGGCTTCAGTGGTGTGTCCAGGTTCACTCAATGCCCAGAGTAGCTGTACCCTTGGGAGATGGTTGGGTCTGTGGGACCCTTTGGTCCCTGTGCCAGTTCACAGGCTGGAACAGCGGCATTCCCTGCCTGAAGCCTAAGTTTGACTTCACGGGGTCTTCAAGGAGGAATGATAACATGTGAGGGGAGCTGAGAGGCCAGGCTGAGGCACAGTGTTTTACTTGTCAATCTCTGTTATTGAAAACAAGAAAATACTGATAAATTATTGAAGTTGAAGAATTCCTGATTTGCTCTTAGGTGAGGGGAATGCTAGTTCTGTTTCCAGATGTGGAGTTTTGAGCAGTGGATCTGAGACCTGGTCACATTATCCCAGATACTGAGTCAGTCACTGAGTGTCAGCTGAGCTTCACTAACTTTCTGGGGTTTCAGTCTGGACAAAATCTGAAAGCTAAATTCATCAGTGTAGGAGCTTTCCCATAATGAGTTTTATCTCACACTTGTAGTTGTGTGAATGGACGGTTCATTGGTACATTGGTTCACTGAGGATAGTTTATTAAACTGGAGTAACTGTTTCTCTGACTTGCTTTCCTGAGCTTGAAACAGGAGAGCAGTGGCGTTGACCTTCCTTTTTAAAGTGTTGAGATCTGCTGGTGAGCTGCACTGCATAAGTCAGGTGTTATCACAAGCACTAATCTGAAGGTGAAGGCTTTTAGAATAATACAGATAATTATCTGTTTAAATATTTTACTTTAAAAATAAACGGGTCAGAGTATCACCTCTTGCAACAATTGGAATCTTTCAATCTAAATTAACAAATCACTCTTCCAGGCTTGGGGTCATTTTAGTTTCTATTCAGTGACTGTCAGATTCTTGCCAGAAGATACTGAGCTCAGATAATTATGAGGGAGTTCAGTCATGGTTGTGTTGGATGGTATACTCAAACAATTTTGCAGGAGGAGCTCATGGGAACATTAAGAGCATAAAGGTTAGCTGTAATGTCTTTTGTGTCTGCCAGTTAAATAGCTGGCGATCTGATGATTACACAAAGACAACGCAAATTCCTTATGCATTCCTGCCTCAGTGCTGCTCCACGTGCTGGGTGACTGGAAGCAGAATTCTTTCTCCTCTTTTTTGCCATGGAAATTGCTGGCTAAAGCTCAATACTTCAGTATATGCAAAGTCTGATATTTTTTTTTGTTTTGGTTTTTTTTTTTTTGGTT